>OMLM01020124.1:146821-174962 GCA_900302695.1 Helostoma temminkii | reverse complement strand
CAGTGGTGAACCTTCCCTACCAAAATTACTCCAAAAGCACAAGGACAACTCATGCAGGAGGTCATAAAAGAATCCAGTAGTACCGGAATCTTTATATATCACAGTCTTAAGAGCATAATCAAAAACAGTAACAATCACACTGGCTTTATTGTCCCACAAAATGAGTGATGAAATATTAATATTGTTATTCATCTCGTTTTGGTCTAAAAGGCTGATGTACAAAGAATATAGCTCTGGTATTTAACTACAGCACAACAAGACCACGGGGCTTGAGGTCAAAGCGACAAGTTAACTAATCTTCATATCAACGGACATAATCTGCAACGGAAGCACCGCGCGAGCGTGGCTGCACTGTGTCTGCACAAACCACCTACTGATACATTGTATAAAACTCGGCCTATCGGTCTATTATATTGAGCTATTGCATAGTCATTCACATTATTCACCTCAGCAAAGCCACAAAGCCGGTGACTGCTAAAGGCTTCACTTTGGAATTGGCACGAATGTGCGTAATTACGCATCGCCTTTACGCGCAGATAATGGAGTGATAAATATAAGGGGGAATACACAGCGGACCCATTCTTAACTAAATAAAACACAAAATGAACCGATGATTTTATTCACTGCTGTGTCCGGGTCTGTTTATGTACTAGAGTTAAACAGTAACTCAAAACAAGAGACACACATTATTACCCAGAGCGAAATTCAGCAGGATCTCCCGCTCAGCTGCTGTCCCTCCACGCAGCAGAGCGTACACAGTACCGATGAGCCACGGTATGACATGGCCAGAAAATTCCACCAGACGCACCAAGGGCCGTATGCTGCCCAATGGAGACTTTTCACAGGCGCACACTCTGAGCCTCTTGGACAGCGACAGATCTATCGCCAGCAAAAACCTGAGCGTTATGGTGAATATCGGCTGACTCAGGCTGGAGGGAAAGTCTTCACTTTGTTCACCAGAGGAGAAGTAAGAACAGCTGGAGCTTCGGCGACGGGCATGGCACTCAGATAATGCTCGGTTTGCTCCCACAATTCCACGGCTGCTATTCCGTCTGGACGCTGATGAGGACATTTTCATTTGACAAAATGTCCTTGGCTATCTATCCGCCCTTTTTTATGGACCACCCTTGGTCATTAAACACGTTAATCCTGCTGCTTAGATGCAAAACATCCTGCAGAATGGAGAGTCCTGGCAGTGAGGTACTTGGGTAAAGTTGGAGTTTAAAAAAGTAAAACGTTTAAAATAAAAGAGGTGGTACTTTATTGATGCTGGTATTGTCTAAACAACATTTCACTTAGGAGCTTTTGGACCAGAAAGTTCTAAACTTGAAATACCTTCAAAATGTTAAGTGGATGTGCTCCTGTCACGTGGCTACATTTTCCTCCCTATTAACAATTAAAAGCGCAGTCACTGAGTCTCACGTTGTAGTTTCTTTTGAAGTGAAGCGTGAATGCGCTGTTCTTTTAAATGTCGGTTTTATTATCGATGCATTGTGATATTGTAGTGGCGAAGCTGCACATTAACACAGGAAACTAGTGATGTGCGCACACATCAGTAGTGGACGGTCACAAACTTAACTTTAGTGCACAGAACTTATCAATCTGAACGTGGCCAACTAGTGGATGTGTGTGTATGTGGGCTGGAGACAGTATCTTGTTCAAATATAAGTTTCCGCTTTCGCTCATCTTTCTGTTTGCAGAGCTGCGGCAGAGCAGACGCTCACACTGAATATGCCAGGACTTCTGCTCGGAGAGGTATTTCCTGATTTTGATGCAGAAACCACCTTTGGCAAAATTAAATTCCACGAATTCCTCGGTGATTCGTAAGTAGATTTACGGATTATGCATTTTCTTATGTCGATTCACGGGTTTATTGATGATTCAATTAACATGTTAGAAAATGAGAAGTGTTTGCCTCTAGTTCCTGTTAAGGTTTTGTGACTTCTGCTTCAGACCTTTGCTAGTAACATATGGCATCTAAACATTTTCTTGGTATTGTGGTCTTCAAGTGCGGAGTGTTGGACAAGTGAATTTACTGTCAGTTATCAGACTCACAACAGTTTATGACCAGACAGAGTTGATCAGAAAATGAAATAATCCCAATGTAATGCATCAGTAAGATGATCAGGGAAGAAGTCAAACCTACAATCTCACCACATTTGCAGTTCACACGTTGACCTCATTAAATAACTGCTTGTTGTGATTTTAACTTAGAAAATGTAAGTGACATATCTTACATCCTGTCACTTTGGTGTCAGTCACATCATTTAACTGTCACCCTGTTGTGCAACTTCACCATAAGCAACCACAATATTAAGAGGTCAGAAGTCTGTTAAGAGGAAATTGGGGCAGAATGAAACCTGTTTGTGAAATCTCAGTGAGTTTCTCATTTCACAATACCTGACCATGACACACAGAGATGACACATCTCTAATACTTTTTTTTCTAATACTCATACTCAATACTAATACTTAATACTAAGACTGTTTTCATTCCAGATGGGGAATTCTGTTCTCCCACCCCAGAGACTACACTCCTGTGTGCACCACAGAACTGGGCCGTGCTGCCAGACTGTGCAGTGAGTTCAGCAAACGCAATGTCAAAATGATTGCCTTGTCCATTGACTCACTGGAGGATCACCACGGCTGGACCACGGTCAGTTGTGAAGGCTTTGTCGTTATCTGTGGCATCAAAATAGTATAGTTAATTTGATTTTTTATTGGACAATCCAGGTTGGATGGTATTTTGAAATTAAAAGTTATTTAGGCTGTCCTTATTTCTAAAAGGAACCAGACTCAAGAGCCGTATTTTAAACAGGGAATTAAATGGCGCACAGAGTTTTATTGTGTAGCAGGTCCTAACCACAAGCTGAAGTCATGTATTGGAAGTTGGCAGTTTGAAGTTGGCTGCTGCTACCATAAACATTTCAAATGACTTGTGACAAACATTTCCAAATTTGGAAATACCCAGTGGTGGAAAAGGGAAATTGGATCAAATGGTAAGGTAATTATTGGAGCATTTTGAATGACAAGCCTGTGTTGTAGTAGAAAAAACTAAATACAAAAGAACTTTTATATTAGTAAGTGCATAGGCAAATCTTGTTTTACATGTGCAGTACTGCAGAACATGTGTTTCCATGAACCTCTTCACTTTTTTATAATAAATATTTATATTCATTCATTTAGATATTATATTTTACATAACTAAGGCCTTCTATCTCTGTATTAACTAGGACATCCTGGCATATAACTGCGAGGAGCCCACCTGCCGCTCGCTGCCCTATCCCATCATAGCGGACAGTAAACGGGAGCTGGCAGTTGCCCTGGGCATGCTGGACCCAGACGAGAAGGACAATGATGGTATGCCAGTCACTGCTCGCTGTGTAAGTACACTATCTGCCGAACACAGAACTGAAGTAGCCTCTTTTTAAATGTGTCCTATGTCCCCTTATTCATGGAAAGCATACAATTTTAGCTCTCTACATCTCTCTCTGATTTTGTGTAGGTGTTTATTATCGGACCTGACAAAAAGCTGAAACTGTCGCTCTTGTACCCCAGCACCACAGGACGCAACTTTGATGAGATCTTGCGAGTGGTGGACTCACTTCAGCTCACAGCAGTTAATAAAGTGGCCACACCTGCAGACTGGATGGTACAGCATGTCACACCTGTGAACTGACCCTATTTAGCAGCAGTTAGTTCAGCAGTGGGCTACATAAATAAAAGACGCAAAAACTGACCTGCTGTAGAGTAAAGTAACCTTGTTTCTTTTCTGTGTCTGTCTTCCTCCAGCCTGGACAGTGTGTGATGGTTCCTCCCAACATGTCCGAGGAAGAGGCTGCATCTATGTTCACAGTTGGAGTCTACACCAAAGACTTGCCCTCTGGAAAGAAGTACCTACGCTACACACCCCAGCCATAAACACAACAACAGTGGCTTAAGAAATATGTAGGAATTTTATAATATAGATACTTGACGGCAACTTCAGTAATGAAAGACAGAGGTTTTGGCCTAGTTTTAAAAGGAGGTCAAGCTGTGAACATGTTTGTAAAAATTAAATGATACAAAACAAATTTATGTTTTGCAGCAGTAACATTGGCTTGTATGAAAAATGAGAGCAGAACTGGTTTAAGTGTTTGAATCATTTTTTTGTACAGTTCATATAATGCTGTGAGAAAGAGTTTGCCCCCTTCCTGATTTTTTATTTTCCTGCATATTTGTCGCACTTAAATGATTCAGATCATCAAACTGTTTGTATTACACTAAGGAAACCAGAGTAAATACAAAATGCATTTTCAAGATGATTTATCAAGGGTAAAAAAAAAATATTTTTCACAGCAGTAGTTAGCTGTGCAACTATTGTTTTTGGACCAGTGCAAGAAGAAATGGTTCGTGCACTGTACTACTGTATTACTACCCACCAACATCTTTTCTTTCTCTAACAAAATTATATATATATATATATATAGGCAAATGTGTTATGTTTTAAGTTGCAGAATTGTCTGCTACCAAATATGTGATTTTAACAACTTTGCTTTGGTAGGGTCAGGCATACAAACATCTCATTGACAGTCAAATATTGCGTGTACACTTGTTTTCATATGCAACAAACCTCCTTTGAGAGCAACAATAAAATCATGGTGGTTTCATTTTTTTCCCCTAGTAACGTTGAACCTATAAGTAATGTTTAGCAGAAGGAAAATCACTCCGGCAGGACTCCTGACACCATCAAGACTTATCTGAGTTTCTTACTGTAGCTTTGAGCAGTAACACTCTCCACGTCTTTGACCATCATAAGTTAGTTCTGTGTGAAGGTGGCTGTTAACTCAGCTGTGTAGGATTTGGCGTTCCCTCTCACTGGGTTGACACCAGAACTGAAGAGCTTATCAACTTTGATCCTGGGATCTGCTTGCGGCTCCTCTGTGTGACCAGCACACAGGAAAAGACAGTGGTGGCAATACAAACAGGAAAAAGAAGGATAAAAAAATGCAGTGAGGAGAAAACAAAACACTAGGTGTTGAAAAATAAAAAGAGGAAATAAGTGCCGCCATTTAGTTTACAGACACAAAATTATAAACACATTATTTTATAGTGAGAGTGAAAGGCCTGGACACAGTTCTGTAACATAAATGATTTATTAGGAATACATTTGAAGGTGACAGTATCTGATGGTATTTGACTTTGGATGGAACTGAGGGCACACTAACAAGTCAAAGCCTCTAAATTCAGTTGATGCCCTACGTTTGCCCGTGTCCTCTGGGTTTTGGTTAAACCGATGCAGCACTGGATCTGTAGAGGAACTATCATCTGCCAGGAGGTTTGAAATCCTCAACATTGCCACTTGTCACCTAATTATTCAGAGACATCCAACCTCAGAAAACTGTTTTCATCCACTTTCTGAAATTTGGACCATTATAGATATGAAGGAAAACAGCAGGGTTGAGACGTTCTTTACAGTGTAAGCATTTATCATAACTATTATGTCACAAAGATCCGGTTCCAGCTCAGCCCCAATCCAACAGCATCATCTCTGGTTCATGAGGGCCTGGTACTCCCTCTGGTGGGCAAAAAGGCGCAGGAACACTTTGTACTTTTTCTCGTAGAAGCTGAAAAAAAAGTAAGAAATGCAGAAAACAATTATAAACCTGATACACTGTCATGCGGGGTGGTGCTAGTAGTTTGTGAAGCCCTTAGTTCTATATCTACATAAATATGTGACAATTTCTCATGTCCTACCAGATAAAGAGAACCCACTTCAACAAATGAGACCAAAAAAACACTTATTCACTCATTTATCCATTCATAAATAATTGTGTGTGGCCTTTTGCAGCAAAAACAGAAACTAAATGTTTCTGTTGTTCTGTGGTTTGGAGGGATTTTAACCCACTTCCTCCTTACAGAAGAGCTTCAACTCGGGATGTTGGTTGTCCTCCTTGCATGAAGAGCCTGCTTCAAATCCTTCCACAGTATTTCTGTTGGATTACATTTAGGACTTTGGCTTTGCTCTAACTATTTTAGAGTTTAGTCTTGAGTCTTTCTGTCTCACCTCTGGAGTTCCTGATCAGGCTGAACAACTTTCCCCACTTTAGCCATTTTCTCCATGGCCTCCTGAAACATCAGTTGCAAAAAAATATATCACTCAATAAATCATGTTACACACATTCGGTTTCAGAGCAGCCATGACCCAGTTATAGTATGAACCCAAGCTGCAGCAGCAGTTACGATTTTATGACTAATGCAGTGCAGGGTCTCTCTGCTTTGTAATGTCTAAACCTATAAGAGCCAGACATTTGGGTGTGTGCAGCTCAGGGGATCACAGCAAGTTCCTGCTGCAGTTATGGCTGAAAATGGGTTGACAGGTGCAGACTAATCCAAACAATATCATCTTATTTTTAGTATCTGACTTAAAGGCTTCCCATTCTCTTGTTCTCGTACTGAAAAAACAAGGAATGATAAGTTCACCTAGCAATAGCTGAATTTTAGTCACACTGCATAAATCTTCTGTGTTACAGAAACAAGCAGATCCATGCTCTTTGTACTGTGAGTTTTAGTTCCACCCAGCAGATGGAGGCATTGAGTCAATGATTGCAGGATCCTTGGTGCAGGCATTTGGTTTGGCCTTTTTGAGGTCAGTTTTATTGGGATACAAAATAAGAAGAGCTTCCAAATATATTGTAAAATAAACACATTGTAAAAGGGTGCTCCACCTATTTTACCATTGAATTTCAGTTTGCTTATCATGAGAAGTACTGCTCAGCCTGTGGAAACAGTATTATGTCTCCTTGGCTCTTGGGTGAAAAAAAATAAAAAAAGATGGATGATGTCATCTGGGGTTTTTTGCATTTGGATTGGGGATTTAAATTTTTTAACACTACGCCCATGTTACAAAGTGGAGCTTTAGAGCTGGAAAAAGGCACTGATGAAAGAAACTGTGCAGCTACATTATAGAAAAAAAAATTTGATTCATGGACAGAGTTTGTCATTTTGCATTGTGCTGACAAGATACTGGAGACAATGTAACCTAAATACATTAAAATTTTTTAATATATGGGCTTTTATTTTTGTACCACGGACTCATACATTTAATACTAAATGCTGCTGTCTTACTTTAAGGACTAAATGATAAAAGTCTAATTTAACAGGTTAACAACAGAGGCATAGGATGGATGGTAATCACATTCAAATCTGAATATTGGAAAAATAATATGAAATGTGACCAGGCTAAAAGACAAAGAAAGATAAAATCTAAGAACTATATGAAGCAAATGTTCATTAAATCTCACAAATCTAGTCTTGCTTTGTTTTTTTTAAATACTGTGTGTGTGTCTGTTTGTCACTGCACCGGGATTGTTCTGTAGTCTTGTGATGCACATGCACCCAGTACTGCTGCTCCTATTAACACAGCCTCCATCTGGTCTGGCAACACTACAGGCAATCCTGAAAGTGACAATAGAAAAAGTTCAGTTAGTTGAAGTCTACTTGGAGATTGTGTTTGATTAGTAACAGTATTCATGTACACACAAACATTTATGTTACAGTAACAGTAGTTCTGTAGAAAATGTACAATATTCTCTTACTTTAACTAAATCAGATTTGGGTGGGGACAGTTTCATCAGCTAATGTATCAGTTACCGTATTCGGACTGTCATAGTCCATTATTAATATTTACCTGTAGCGTTGGCGTGAATCTGTACAAAAAGGGGGTTTTTGCTCAACCCTCCACACAGGAAGAGGGTTCTGATGTCATGTCCTGCTCCTTTCATGGCCTCCAGAATATGCAACGTACCAAGCTGAAAGCAGAGCAGACAACACAAGGGAAATTAGGTCACAAGTAAATACACTGAAACTTAATTTGTACTCAAAGATAAGTCTGTCAGACTGAGATGCAGAGGAAGTTAGCTGTAATTATAAAACAAATAAGACTCACAGCAAGGGCTTGTATAGTGGCTAAGTAGAGCAGTGCCAAGTCATCCAAGGTTTGGGAGAGTGGCAGCCCAATCACCTGCCAAAATCAGGAATGAGTCACCGTCATGTTTTCAAAATGTCCTTTTTCTGAGTAATAACACGCAAAGGAGGAGTGTGTCCACCAACAAAAGGTTGAATGCAAAGTGAATGCAAAGCTTTCATTGAGGGTCTGATATCTCAAATCATCAGTCATTCAGACGAAACAATGTTCACTGGCATTTAGCACCCTGGTTTCCTGCTTCCTGGAATTACAAATACGGCCCAGCAACAATAATTAGCTTTCTGAACGCACAAACCTTTTCAATGGCCTAACAGCCCAAATTTTACGCTGTTGCACAAGTATAGAAAAAAATATTGTTTTAAAATTAAAATTGTTTAAATATTACAGAAAGACACATAAAAAAACAAATAAACTATTTTGTTATGCAGTCAAAAATCAATCATGGATCTGACTTCAGTCCTTTGTGAAGTTATTCTATCAAAATAGTTCACAAGTTTGGAAAGTTACCCAGTTTTTCTTGTCCAGTAATGTACTGTACAATGAAGTTTAACAACATTAAAAACACGTTAAGATTTATCAAAACCACTCTCTTCTCTGTGCTTTATGTACAAAGCTGAAGTTCAGAGGCAATTTAGTAGCTTGGTGCAGAGGAAAAGGCTCATCTGCCTCTTCTACAATTCAAAGGTTAGTTGGGGAAATATAACTAAACCAGAACCTTCAGGCATATTTATCAGGTATATGAAGATCTCACCTGTGACCATATTACCTCTGTAGGCCAGCAGGGGAAAATAAATACAATGCTTTGAATAAGCTTTTACATGTATGTCATGGGTTGTGCCCAGCCCTCTCACCATGCCCTTCAATGTGGGATCGGCCAGGGGTGATCTGTTCCCGTGAAAGTCCGGCCACACATGAAGACTGGATCCCAGCAGGTCAACAGCGGAACAGGAGTTGGTCATTAAACTCAGGTGGCTGTTCAGGTAGCTGTAGATATTCTCACCTGTCAAGGGAGATCTGGGAAAAGGAATAATAATATTAAAGATGTTGTCATATGAATATTAACAGTTTGCTTAGGAAATGGGCGGCACTGTGGTATAGTGGTTAGAACCGTCGCCTCAGAGCTAGAAGGGCCTGGGTTTGAATGCTCTGGTGCTTTTCTATGTGGTGTTTGCACCTTCCTCCTGTGCTTGTGTGGGTTTCCTCTAAGTACTCTGGTTTCCTCACATAGTACAAAGACAGGGAGTTAGGTTAATTGTGGGAATCTAAATTGCCCATAGCTGTGAGTATGAATGGTTATCTGTCTCTGTATGTCAGCCGTGTGATTCACTGGTGACCTGTCCAGGCTGTACCCTGCCTCTCACCCACTGGCAGCTTGGATTTCTGTTTTGCGACCAGTAATAGAAAAAGCAGTTAGGATGATGGATAGATGGAATATCTGACAGCCATTATTTTCACTTGTGATTAACCATAATAACATTCAATGAACAACAAACATTTATCATAATCACTTCAGAGTCAAGCTGTACATAATCTTAATGTGTTTTCAATGTTGTTAAACTTTATTGTACAGCACATTACTGGACAAGAAAAAACAGAGTTGCTACAATGCTTCAGAGGAAGTACAACACAAAATGTCATCAACTGACCTCTGCTGTGCCTGTTCCTGGAGATGGGTGTAGGCAGCGTGGCCCTTCACCATGTGGTCAATCTGAGGGAGGAGAGAATAACAGAACAGAGTCATAGGAAGAATTACACATGATACAGCTTTGAGAAGAAAGTCTTGTGAGCCTAGACCAGCTGATTATTTTAATCAGTGACTAATATAGGGATTCATTTCAATTAACGTGTGTGTAAATAATTTTACTCCTACTAAAAAAACATGTTAGCTCACCTTCTCTCTTCTTTATTTGTGGTATTGTTGTGGAAAACACACCTCATTTTTGTGTCAAACTATGTCTCATAGTTTGTCAAGAATGCTAACAGAATCTAATTAAAACCTTTTACACGCAGTTTAAGTGATTAGTTCCATTCTTGAGTTATTGCATTCACAAGGAAAATCCCTTGATTACCTTAAAATACATCATTTTAGTTTGATGAAATGTAACAGCTTGCCTTGCATATTCCTCATGAATTTATATCCTTACAAACCCTTTTGTAACAATTTACAATGTCTGAGCGACAGCACAAAAAGTGACAAATTGCTCATTTGTAAGTGTGTTTTCAATGAATTTATACATTTTGTCTCTACTTGCATATGGATTTTTGTTCCTGCTCAGTGTAAAGGTGCAGAGCAAAAACCTGTATGAAGTTTGACAGACTGACCAGTCTTCCTGTAGCACTCTGTCCTCCTTCATTGAGCCATAAGTCTGGCACCATGGCAGAAAGGCAGGGTCCCCACACTCCTGGCACAAACAGAGGCTGCTCACTGATCTGATGCACAAAAGGGTAGACATTTTAATGTGTGAGTTAGCACTATATATAATACAGCGATACAGTATTGCTTCACCAAAAAAGACTACAGAAATACATTGCTTAACATGGCCTCTGAAACCACTACACTTTCAGTTTCAGATTTAAAAAAATGCAGAGAAAATATAACGTATATGTATAAATGTGAGACAGCTGCCAGGTTATTAAATAAGATATATCAGACCCCTTTTAACAGATTTTATCCATTGATATTAGTATGAGCTGGGTTTTACATGACCTCAGGATAGTTTCTTAAGTCTTTGTTAGAACAAAGAGGCTGTGACAATATAATTAAGTAAAGGAGGTGTTCCATTAATCATGTGGTCATATTTGCACAAACGTATGCAGGAAGTGTTAGTAAGATCACTGTGGATATTTATGCATATCCATGTTTTTAATAGCACAACATAACCTCCACTGAGTGTATAACAGGAAATGTTGCTAATTTCAAGACAACGTTTTTAAAAGTCACTCAGCAGGTGAACTGTAGCTGTAAATCACTTACTGCCATGTGACAGGTTGACGTCCCACAGATCATTGCCATGCGGGAGGTGATTGGCTGGCCTTCACAAGGCAAGTGAAAGCCTTCTACATCTGCACCTATCACACCTGCAATAAGCAGAAGTTTTAATGTTAATCTTATTAAGTCCAAATCAGAATATGTGCTCTGCAGAGGAACATTTACTTTTTTTGGCTATACAAAGTTACAAAGCTCCTGTTATGGTCATATCAGGAACACAACAAAATGATTTGCAGATCCTTTTGAAGTGAGTGGCTAACCTTCACATGGGATTCTGCAGTGACACTAACTGCTGAAATAATGTTTGTCAAGCTGGTCTGAGTTTACGGTGGAAAGTTCATCTGTGTGCAGGGGCCAATGGAGGTATATCACTGTGACATGTACAACAACTAAAAAATGGCACAGAGCTTTAACCTCTGACTGATACAACAATGTGTGATTGGCAAAGGTCACAGCCAGAGGTCAAGGGCCAGAGATCACGAGTAGTTTAACTTACAGAAATCCTAACCAGATGGTCTGGATTCCTGAACCAAATAAAAGGCCTCCTTCTGTACTGAAGCCAACCTAATGGTCATAGATACTGTACACTGCAGCATTAATTAGTAACCCTTAAAACCAGGACATGTGTATTACTAGTTAATTGTTGCAGCTGTTTTAGTGACTCCTGACTTTTCTAGCACCATAGCCATGCTAGATTTTACACTTGCCCACGATCAATGTGCAAAAATCTACACAGGACATTGTTTTGAAATTTTACTTATACCACTAAAATGATGTGTGTTACATGTGGAACGAATTACAGTATGTATACATAATGTGATACCTAGGCCTCCAGCATGAGCATCAATGAGTGAAGCACCAACTGCAGTTCCCGGGTTCAAGCCCAAATCTGCTGCTGCCTCCTGGGTGAGGCCATCTCCCAGCGGGCTCCCTGGAGGACACGTTACACTGCCTGCATGACAGAGCACAGCACAGCTTCAACAATGAAACTTTTTTGCAGATTGTGTTTAAAGTGTGATTAAACACCAATTATTATTGCCTAAAAAACAATATTTTGGATTTATCACATATTTTTTTTCTCTGACCTATTTTGGAAAAGTTATTTTCCAGGAGATCCTCCAGCCCAATGCTAGTCCAGAAGCTGGGATCCCATCCTTCTGGAGGACAAAATGTCCATTTACACACTAGAGTACATAAAGACCTGTGGAACAATGCAGAATAGTGCTTTATCATGCTTCCCAATATATTTAAATATAACATATATAATATAAACATGCTTCTTAATGTCTTTCAAAGAGCACCTTTCATATTAACATGATACTGTGAACAGATTGTAAAGCCTGCTTTTATACAGGCATATGATACAACATGTTTCAAAAGGACAGCACAGAAGCCCATTAACAAACAGTTATTAATAGCAGCAATAATCTGAATGTCACTGAACTTCACTAATCCAACTTATGATAATTCTAGAAGACATACTACACATCCATATTACACATACATGTTAAATGACAGTAAGTTTCTCACAGATGGAGGGTTCTATAATCTTCTGCAGTATTGATGACATTATCCCACAACGTTCACCTTGTCAAACAGCCTGTTGCTTTCCAAGACAGGAAGTCTGGCAGGTCAAAAAAGTGAGCAGCGTTGTTCCAGCAGCTTTCCTTTAGGTTCTGATGAAGGGGCAAGAAGATGGTGTGCTAATGAAACCTCTTATCAGTCAGTAATAATAACAGCTATATGTACTGACTGCTTAAATATGACCCATGAAGATCTTTTGCAGAGAACGTGTTGTATAATTCATCTCACAAGAAAAAAAATGATGCTAAAATAACACCTGGCACATGCTGACCACCCAGTATCCATGCAGTAACAATAAAATCTCCATAGATGATTGGTGGGGTGGTGACCCCGTTCACCTCTCACCTCTTTGAGCCAGAGCAGCTTAGGAGGCTGCATCTCTGGTGACATGACCCCTCCCACCCTGCTCAGGACCTGGTGACCAGTGTTGGTTATGCGAGTGGCCTGCTGTGCAGCTCGGTGATCCATCCACATCACCACATTCCTTTGTCTGTCACCTTCAGAAGAGATTCAGATGAAGATTAATTAGTGGTATATTAACGATGATGAACAAAACAGCCCTCATTTGTAATATGCTCAGTATCTGGGTGTTGAACCTTGCGTCCACTGTTTTACACAATTTTATAATTTCACCCTTTGTCAACCATAATGTGCATTTACGTGCATATAATGATAATAATGATAATATAATCATGGTTTGCAGAGTATTCAGGTCAGGTAACTCACTCACCATCCTGGTTGACTGACACCGGCTGGAAGTTTTGGTCCAAAACCACTAAAGAGCAGGTGGCATCAAATCCAACCCCCCTAACCTGGTTCTTCTTCACACCTTGGGTGACTTTCTGGAACAGATATTACAGCACAGTCTGACAAATCCCATTAATCCTGTGCTTTTGTATATGTAGTGGCTGTGAAAGGATTGTAACAGAGAACCTGAGCAAGCACTGCATCATAGTTCATATGTTGATCAGTTTTTATAAAACTGGCTCCACTAATGATCAATATAGGTGAAAGACATTGACCTATGTCTTGTCCTCTCAGCTGGTGATTCCCAGCTGATCCCACTGCACACGTTTGAAACAGGGTGAAGATCGTGATTTATCTCAGCTAACTTAGAAAGTATAATTTTTTATAAAAATGTTGTGATGCTGATAATCAGCACAATTATCATATAAATCAGTGAGACAAACTTCAATGGCTGTACACACCTTCCACCTGACACACTTTTAGTAGCTTAGACTATAATATAGGGATATAGATGTATAGGGATATAGATAGGAACATAGTTTTGAAATAGTTTGATTCAAGTAACAGAAAAATACTTAAAACACAGAAGATAAAAGTAATATACTGTGTATTGTAAATGGTGGAAAGAGCAAAAAAAAATCATTGGCTTAATGCAGTGGATCAGTGTTAAATTATTTTGTTAAATAAAACAACAAACAGCTGAAAGTACTGGATAAAAATGGTCGAACAGTTGAAATATTAGCTAAACGTAATGGATAAACAGTGCAAAGGTCCATCCGCCTGTCACTGCTGGTAACAGCAAACTTCACCAATCCAACCTAAACAATGACCATATGAAATTTAACATAATGTGCTATTTAACATCAATCTGAAAATCCATTGATATTATCAGATTTGGGACACGAGGAGTGTGATTTGTGTCACTTGCTTATCAGATCAGGTGTTTTTAAAAATATCTAACCACTACTGTACCTTTACAACTGTGCAGCATTTCTCCCAGATCTCAGTGGAGGACTGGACATAGTGGTCAGACTGGGGCTCCCAGATGCTGATGGGCTCCTCTGCAGTGCTCTTCAGCAGGCCCTCTCTGGTCACCAGTGCAGCCCGCACACTGGCCGTGCCAACGTCCACTCCCACATAAAAGACCTCTGCCATGAGGAGAAGGGCTGCATGTAGTGGAGGGGGAGCAGGGGGGAGCAGGGGGGAGCAGGAGAGATCCGGATTGCTGAGTAAGTTACTGTCAGTCTTAATATGCAGTATGAAAACTGATGGAACAAACATGGACCGCAAGTAGGTATATCTGCTTGCTGTGATAAGTAAATGATGAATTCATTGATTTAATATCTAATGAAATCGTCCACCACTGACACTACAGTACAGCGTAAGATAAAGGGGTTTTCAGCAATGATCTACACTGATGATCTACACTGATTAATGTGTATTTCAAACAGACACGGACATTATCCAACATAGACGACATTTGTGCATCAACTAGTACAACACATCCGAACTTACTCGCTGATCAAAACCTCATTCCAGCGCAGAAAACATCACCTCTGAGTTGCAACAAAGCGAACTTTGAGCTGCAGACGGTGGCTCCGACGGAGCGCAAAAGCGGCCAAAAAGGGCAAAGTCGCTTTTTTTTTTTTTTTTGCTTGTGAGTTGTATAAAATCCAACGATGCGCAATAATACAACTGAGCACATCAAACGTGACGTATTTATTCATTTATTGGCTTTGTTTTTTCTACATAATCTGATTATATTTGGTCCAGGTTTTAAAAACACCGCTGCTGTGGGTGAGATTGTACCTGCATTGGCCCATAGTGACTGTGGGAGGAGAAACATTATGTGGTGGGTAGTAACCAAGTACCTGAGTACAGTTTTGACTTTATTCCCCCGTTTGTTACTTCATACTTTGTCTTAACTACATGTCCAACATGTCAGAGGCAAATACTAATATTAATAGTAATAATACAAAACATGGTATAATTAATAAATGGTACAAATTCACAAGCTTCACAGCAGCATGCAAAGTAATTCAAATTTTAATTATACGACTCCAAACATCATTATCAACCGTCTACATTAGAATAAAACATAGATAAAACACACCCCTGTGTGTTACCAGCTGCAACATTAATATGATGAAGACAATAATGCAAAAAAATAATAGCAATAGCAAATTCATTGATGTGAACAAGGGTACATCTACATAAAGATGTACCCTACCACTTTTAGTATTTAGTTTTACAGAAATGCAGAAATTGCAGAAACAACAGTGTCCCATGGCCTTCTAGAAAAGCTGTGACTTGTACACAATGCTGGGGCCAATAGACTGACACAACTAAATGAAATGAAAGCGTCACTAAAGATATGAACATCATGGATGTAACTGTGCTGTGGCATGTTAAAGTATTTTCAGTGAACTGATTATATCCTAACCTTCATCACACGATCACACACTGTGCACAGTTTGAGAGCACAAGATGTGATTTATGGCAAAAGGCAGAAAAATAACCTACCATCAAAAACCACTATACTGGCAAGCTAAACTCATCGCCCTCATCACTTTCTTCTATTGTATTCTTTTCTTAGAGAAGACAAACAGCTGTCTAAAGGAAGCACTGCTGGCTGTGATCAGCGCGTTTGAAGCAGGAATGATCAGCAGAGATAGAGTGCAGAAAAAAAACCCCAAACAGCCGGACAGGAAGAAACAGATGGTCTTCAGCAAACACTGGAAGGACAGTGTTTGAAATCTCATCCGTCTCTCTCTGTGCTCTATGCGTCTTAATGTGTTTATCCCTCTGGACCATGCCTGAAGGTAATCAAAACTTTACACTGCAGATACATTAACACATACATATATAGGGTTTCTGTGTGTTTTGCTCTCATGAAGGCAAAAAAAAATACAGGGTTGTGTTTCCATGGACTCTGGACTGTCCCACGTCTGTACAACAAAAGCAGGCCCATTGGGAGGCAGGCAGGACCAGCTCCTGATTAGAAAACTCCATGCAGTGGAAACAGCTGTCCAGGGCAGGGAGGAGGAAAGTGCTGTTATCTGAAGGCGACCCGGTCGGGCCAGCAGAGTGGAAAAGCTGACAGAGAAACAGGAAGCGCGGCTGGGACACAGCAGTAGTTTAATAGAAAAATAATCAGCCATGGGTCTCAACACAGGTGTACAAAGAGAGACTCCAAGAGAGTCGAGTGATAGAGTTAGTTTTTGTTACACGAGAAGCTGCTCTGCTATGTTAGGAGACAGGCTAGAGGATGGAAGAAAGAAAGCTGAGGCCGTGTTTGCCTTCAGTACCGCCATGGTATCAGACACAAAAGCTTTTAAAGCATTCCAGTGCTGGATTTCTACTTCAGGGTGTCAAATACTTCCAAATGGGTGTTGCTTGACTGTGTTGTGAGGACAACATGTCATCTCAAGAGTGTTGACCTCAGGCAGCTCTGGTTCTCCCAGGCTGTCTGGGGCTGTTAACTTATTTATAGTTGGCTTGAGGAGGACATGTTGAATAATACAATGGTGGAGGCCAGACAGACCACACTGCAGCTGTGCAGAGGCTTCAGTCATTAGTACAACTTCACATTTACACATAAAGTCCATAAGAGTAAGCACAGAATATAGTGAACATACATTATGAACTGGAGAGTTGTTATGAAAGTCTGACAATTATGCAAACACGTTTAATAAGAGGAACTTAATACAATGAATGGCTTATAAGTTAATGTGATTTTTTTTTAAATCATGACACATTTTCCCAAATAACAATAACTGAAAAATAACTATTTTAAATGTTTAAATGTAACATTTCCATATATTTCCTGTGCTGTGGTCTCTAATCACAGTTGGTTAAAGATTCAGTCCTTTTAAACTACAGGCTACTGTAGCTCACTGGTTGATTAACATAGGATACAACTTCAGGAAAGAAATTCAGCAAACCAAAGATGCTTACAGCAATATTAATACATACTCAGTAAATACGACACTATCTAATAATGAATATAACAGGCATGTGTAAATTACATGGCAATGCAAAGACCTAGTATAGCTCTTTGTTATACATACATTATAAGCAATAAAGAAAACTCACAGAAAGGTGCAGGTAAGAAATTATATAACATGGAGCTCAATGGTTTGTGTAACTAGATTCATTTTAGTGTCCAGCCCTATAATAATTAAAAAAGAACTGCTGGCATTTTTGTACAGTACATATTTATTACATAGTAACTATTTTATTACATAGTAATAAATGCATCTGCTCGATAAATTCTATCAAAATAGACAAGACCAAAGCCCGTTGCTTTAGACCCATTACATTTATGCGACTCACAATTTAATATTTTTATAATGAAACGTCACCTCGCCTTTTTTTCCATTCTGTGGCATGTGTGAAACTTCGCATTGTTCCTAATCAGAAACATCGTTTATGATGGGCGACTATAAACACATAATTAACCTGATATCAACTTGCAGTTGAATGTTAACTAGAGGCTAAAGTCTACAGGCCTGCTCTTTATGAAGGCTAACTAATAATTGAGCGGGTAACTAAATATTCAAACACTACGTAATCCCAGAGTACATTGCTTGCATTACCTAATCCCATAAGCCATCGCGGGGGGCGGAGAAATGGCTAGTTGTCAGAGCAACTTGAATGTCATTAGCCATACCCCACCCACCAAATCATCTCCAACCAATCAGAGGGCGTAGAAATGACATCATTGTTATTTTCTGTAGAGCTGTAGCTTAGAGGTGGATAAAGTTCGTCTCCACGTTGGAAGTGATAGAAAGTATTATTCCTATTCAGGCTGTGTTTGTAGTTTTTGGGACAGGACTACATCAAAGAGGACACCTCAGGTATAGGAACACCCAGGTTCGGCAGCGGGGCAACGACGTTTTGTTGATGATCGCTCGGTTCACAGAGAAAAGTTTTGTCTGGACACGAACTTGTCAAGTGAGTTAAACTTCAACAATAGGCGGCTTCTGTCACAAGACAGTTGAGAGAGAGAGAGAGTCGCTGGATATATGTAAACAGTCGAGTTTGGACTTTTGCTAAAGGAGAGAGGACCTCCCTCAAGGTGATACAAACTTTATGTCAAGAAAAATGGAAGCGACGTTCTACGACGAAGCCGTGAATGCGTCCAACTCACAGCATGACGGGACGGCCGTGTGTGGGTTCAACCCCAAAACCCTCAAACAAACCATGACCCTGAACCTAAACGACCCGAAAAACTTCAAACCCCATCTGGGCGCCAGGGCCCTGGACATCCTGACGTCTCCCGATGTCGGCTTACTGAAGCTGGCCTCGCCTGAACTGGAGAGATTGATCATCCAGTCCTGCAGCGGGCTGACGACTCCCACCCCGACCCAGTTCGTCTGTCCCAAGAACATCACCGACGAGCAGGAGGGCTTTGCTGAAGGCTTTGTGAGGGCGCTGGCTGAGCTGCACTATCAGCAGCAGATACCGCCCGTCCACCCCGACGCACACACCGGCGCGACCAACAGCATGGCCCCCGGGTCTGTTACGTCTGAGAGTGGCGGGATTTCCTACAGCTGCACGGTGCCCGCTGAGCCTCCGGAGTACACAAACCTGGGCACTTTCAACCGGGCTGTGGGTTCTGCGTCTGCGTCTGCCAGCGACAGGCACCCACCTGCAAGTTACCCTGGCCCCTCGCAGCCGTCCCACAACCACTTGGACCACCAACTGGCGGCGGCGCAGCACTCGAGGCTGCAGGCTCTCAAAGAGGAGCCACAAACGGTGCCCGAGATGTCCGGCGACACCCCGCCGCTGTCCCCCATCGATATGGAGAACCAGGAGCGCATCAAGGCGGAGAGAAAGCGCATGAGGAACCGGGTGGCTGCGTCCAAATGCCGGAAAAGGAAGCTGGAGAGGATCTCGAGGCTCGAGGAGAGGGTCAAAAACCTGAAGAGCCAAAACACGGAGTTGGTTTCCTCTGCCAACGTCCTCCGGGACGAGCTGGCTCTGCTCAAGCAAAAGGTCATGGACCACGTTAACAGCGGGTGCCAGCTCATCTTGACGCAGCAGCTCCAGGCTTACTAGACTGCCAAGGGAAGTACAAAGGGACGCTTCTTGGGGACCAAATGCAGCTTAAAGTGGCATGTTCAGCCTTGCAGGGGACTCCCCGAGTCTGTTATCGTGTTCTTCCACCAAATGAACCGCTCAGGCTGATGGTGACTGACAAGATACTTGTATGATATACGATGAATTAGAGCAGAGGCCACCAAACTTACTACAGACGCATGGCTCAGAGGGAACATTTGCTCTCAATACCCCTGGTGTGACTTGTTCCACATTATTTCTGACAATTTTGTCTTTATTTCTTATTTCCATTCTACATACAAGATCAAAATTGTATTCAGCCAAGCCAGGGTAATATGGGAAAGGTCTATACCTAAGCTCAGTTGAATATGGCCCACACAGTCTTCCATCCTGACAGAAGGACTGTCAGAGCTTTTGTGGGATCAAATTGCAAATGGACAGAAACACAGTGAACCAGACTTGCCCTGCAAATCTCCCACTATCAGGTAAACAGACTTAAGTCGAGCACTGATCCCACCAGCGACTACATGTACAGAGAAACACTAACAAAAAAAAAAAGCTTCACACCTATTTCACACCTTTATGTCAGGACTCTTAAAGGTGTGTGCTGCGTTTACTGACAAGACCTGCCTTACTTTCTTAACGCTTATGTTCATACAACTTTGTGATATAGGTATAACTAACGTTAGACCTAAAATAACACTTTGTAATAATATTTGTACGCTTTATTTTGAGCACTTAGACTGTAAATATGACAAAATAAAATGTTGGACACGCTACATGTGTGAGTACTTTTGTGCGCTGATTATTAAATCAGCAGCAGGGATGTTTATAAAATCAGATAATTAAATACAGTGTTTACATGAAGTATTTGTTGTTGAAGGAACTGGGACAGACGGGATATTGAGTCACCAGTGTAGTGTGAGGTGCTCGTAATGGTTAGTGAACCTACACGACCTCCTATTGGATAGTGAGGTGTCGGAAGTGAGCTGAAGGCAGCCAAATATGGCAAGAGGTCCTGAGTGCGCACTGGGACGGGTGTGTGTGTGTGTGTGTGTGTGTGTGTGTGTGTGTGAATCATCGTCCTCCCACTACAGCTGGTGACTCCTTGAAGAAATCTGTCAAGCAAAGGCACATCTGTTTACACGCTTTGTGCTGGAGCACAGAGGAAACAGATTTTTATAAGAGATGCATTGTACAAAATATTTATTTTCTGAAATACATCTAATATAAGTTACAACCTAGCGCCAAGTAGAAAAAGATACAAATTTTAACACATTTTAACCTGAACTAGATGCTGCACTTAAACACGGCACAAATATTGAAGTGCACCGAGTCGTACCCCATCGCTGAGGGGACACCAGGAAACATTTTTAGGAATACAACTGACACATTCTCAACATATGTTCCCGTGAGGGGCACGAGAAAGGGAGGGAGTTGTTCCTGGCAGATTTTCACACAGGTGTTCTCACTTACTGCCGGATCACTTCTCAGAACTGATATGTCTCTGTTGCACCTGTTCAGGTGGGATCCTTTCCATCTTTCTCACTCTAATCTGTGCACTTTATTACATGACCTCACATACCTCTCACCACAGTGGTGTCCCCAACTTCAACATGACATGAGGTTGAATCAGTCACTAAAGAAAAAACACCTCTGTGTAATGTGCAATGCCAAAAAATGTTACAATATTTCTAATCTGTCCTGTGTGCAGTATGCTGTGACTTAGTCATGCACACAATGCTGCATGATTACATGTGGGCTGTACTGTTTTCCCACAGGGTGTTCTTATCTAAAGTTGTGGAGCATATCTGACAACATGAACAAAATGAACTGCCTGTAATCTATTAAGGCTCTTACCCATACACACCTAAATGCCAACACTGAGCTGTTTGCACAGCCGCTGAAATATCGTTACTTTATCGTTATTAACATTAAACACTTCCAGTATTTTACAACCAAATATGTTTCTCACTATATAATAGAAGCTTCAAATGATGGCTGATTACTAAGCAAAATGATTGGAGGATAAATTAAGCAGGTATGGTGCTAATCTGCCAGGTATTGGCTTCCTACACAGTTCAGTTTTATCTTGCTCCAGTCATGTTCTGTCGTTCCTGTACAACATGTATTTTCCAAGTCTCATAGGGTTTCTTTTTGACAGGCAATTCTCCATCCATTTCTTACTGGGGACAGTTTGTTGTATTTGGCTCCTGATTATATACACTGTGCGCATACAGCATTGTGTCAGTGGTTCTCAGCTGACGAGCACACATTCTTTTGCAGCAAGACGCTGTCGGTGAACATGGTCCTGTTCTAGTTCTTCGTGGCTGGGGTGCCAGAGCCGTGACAGGATGCGCTCCATGTTGAGAGCATACATAGTGTGGGAAGGCATCACCCCATGGTGAACCTACATCAGACCAATGTTACAAAAGATTATTGAACTTCATATATAATTATGTTACACAGCAGTTATAGAGCTCCTAGCATGTTTCACAAATATGACCAAATGTTATTTCTAGATATACAACCATACAACTTTTTAGATCTTTACTTTTCTCACCTGTAATGCCTCAAGGAGATCAAACATGCTGATTGGTGGGAGAGGTGCAGGGAGACTGTCTGCAGAACAAGCCAATAAATGAACAGCTTGTTGCTCAGCTTCATCAGGTGACACCTGAGGTGGTGGGCCAGCAGGGAGAGAAGCACTGGGAGGGGGACTTAAAGAAAAAAAAAAAATCATTACATTGGGAAAATATGGTCAGTACTAAATAAATCCACCACATATAGAAAAGAATCAGTTAATTGTAAAAACAGATATAAAAAAGACCTGATTCAAAATGGAGTGGCAACAAATAATTTTATGTTTACATTACTGTTTTCTGCTCCATAAAACCTGCTAAATCACATCAGACAGTAAGTGCTAACAGTTACCATTCAGTGATGCTGTGGTAAGCAGCCAGGCTGTTTTTCAGATAAGGCTGCGGTGTGACATCACTGCCAAAGGCATAGGGGAAATGACCGTCCCTTAACCGATACGCTTTCCTCCGGGTGATTACAGCCGTCAGGACATCTTTCAAATGGTGCTAAATAAATAAGAGCAAGACAATCAAGCTTTGTCAAGTGTCCTGTGTTAAAACAGCTGTCATTCATACCTAATAAGATACACACATTTGTGTGCACTGATTAGGTCACTTACACAATTTTCTGAACAGATTAAAGGACTCTGACATGCTCCAGTACTGTGTTTGGTATATGTAGTAAACAATGTAGATAGTACTGGAATGTAGGGCAAATAGTATTACATGCACAAATAGTTTAAATGATCGCCATCAAATCTCCTGCAACCCACACACAATCATTTATTAACAACTGTCTGTACTCCCCCCTGTGGACAGTCTGTACATACCTCAACAGCATAGACCATGGTGTTGACGGCATCTTCTGTGATATTATCCAGGCCCAACTCAAAGGCTGTCACCATCATGCGGGCCTCCAGCTGGCCTCGTGTGGGCAGCAGCAGGGTATGGGCACTGAGACGGACTTCCTCTTCTTCACCTCCCACTTCCCGGGGACTGAACGGCTGGGCACCACTCAGAGGGTTCTGAGGCTGGAAACGATGCTGAAGACACAAAGACATACAAGCGGTACAAATGGCGTCCAGTCTGGTTCAAGCTGCCTGTGACTGATTAGATGGTAAAACATGATAATTTGAAGTAATTAGTTCATTTGTCTTACTTCAAACTTCTGTCTAGAAGAACATTTCTTCTTCCCTTTTGGTTTGCCTGGCTTTGAAGCAGAGGCTCCTTGCCACTGTAATGGACCTGCGCCCTCTAGTGGACAGATAACATTAAAACAAAATGGATGTGATTTCCCTTTAATTATTTTACATTGCAAACATTAAAAGTCTCTTTCTGGCTATTGAACAGTGAATTCTGTGTCCTTTTTATTTGAGTTTATGTATATCTCAGTAGGAAGACAATAAAATCATTTATAATGAGGTGCTGTTAAAAAAACAAAACACATCAAATAAAAGCAACTAGTTCTGCTACAACAGATTGATTGTACAGCAAGTTTGACTAAAACAGAGACAAACAGATGTGCAGTTACTTAAAACCTCCTACCTGGTGTGGATACAATGATCTGACAGCGTGTCAAAATGGCCAGGAGGAAATCATTGTGAACATGGACTGAAAAGGAAGGAGCAGGGAAACGCAGCATAAGAACCACTTTTAACAGACAGCATCATTACTAAACCTGGATTTGTTTTTCTGTCCTACTAACCATTCTCCTGAGCCAACAGACGACGTGCCTCAATGTCAAATTCCTCCTTGCTGATCTTCTGTTTGAACCATAGCTTCAGGTTTGCCCAGTAACTGATGGAGAATGCAATAAAAAAAATCAATACAGGATAAATATGAATTACCCCCAATTGTAAGATGCATATTTAACGTTAAATCCATAAAGAATATATAGCAGAATATATAGTATGTTATAGGTATGTGCTGTAGCCTTCGCCAGTCACTTCACAGCTATGCTGCAACGTTAGAGACACTAAGTCTAGTTTTAACTTGCAATAACGTCGAGGTAGATTGAGTGAACAAAGCTCAAAGCGAGTGGAAATACCTCACGCTTGTTTGTATATAACCCCATTGCAATACACAATAAATAACTGAATAACTGCTCGTTGGTTTCTGCTGAAATGCTGCAGACATTAGCATCAAGCAGTAGCGAGCTGCTACATGCCGACCACTAGCTAATGGTTAATAACATCGTATTACCGCAGCAAACCACGAAATAGGGTTTAAAATCAAGGCAGTAGAAACAAAAAAATGCAAACACAATTTTACTCACTGCTTAACGTTATCACCAATTGCATCAGTTAAGTTTTTCTTTGCAATCTCAAGCTCGTTAGCATGAGCCGCCATCGCGTTCATAAACGCTACATGAACGTCATCATCCGGCGACAGCAAGTTCGTCTCAATATACTGGAGTAAGTTAAAAAATCATTAACATGATTGTGACTGTTGATTGACAGCGAATACTACAAAACAAGTAAAGATGTCAACAGTATTTTACAAATGAACATGTGGGTGAATAAAATAATAAAATAAAATAATAAACTAAATAAAAGTACAAGAACAAGTTCATCTAGGCTTATATCGATGTAAAAATTGCAATTTATTTGTAAGATCATGCATTCTGATGTTTTTATGTATGTATTTCTATATTTATTTCTGCATTATATATATATATATATATATATTTAGAGAGAGAGAGAGAGAGGTATAGATATATATTTCTGCACTTGTTTTGGTCAGGCAGTTTTTCCTCATATTTGGGATTTTTGTGAGATGCATGATATTCATTTAAACTCTTATTATTTCCCTCACTTCTCCAGTTAAGAGCACACTGAACGCATATGTAAAAACGCTAATAACATGTCCCTCATCCCAGGAATACACGCTTTACCTGTCATAATATCACAGTGTGGTTTGGTAGTAAATCTAGTGCACCACTAGATGGCATTATGGTATGATTTACATTCTGCTGAGTCCAGTCACCTCAACATCAGAGTGGAGAACAGCCAAGTAAAATGAAGGGTCAGACCAGTGCATTTGCAGTTTGCTAGGCTTTATCAGCAGGTCAGCATAGTTTTATCAGGGCTAAAGTGTACTTCACTCCAAGAATGCAACACATGTATTGAGTTGCACACCATGTCCGGGAGGCTTTTATAAGTTTTTCAGCATGTTTTAAAGGCATGATCTTCTGTTTTGTAGCTCATTATTTGAGCCTGAGCATGTTTAATCCAAAAGATTGCGTGAGCTAATGCTGCAGTGTGCTGTTGTTTATAAAGTATGGCTGTAGGGTGAGCATGCAAGTCTATTGCAGAATGTGACAAATATGAAGAAACCTTTTGTTTGTTTGTTTTTGTTTTTAAGTTCGTCTCATGGACACAAAGCAGAATTGCTTAGAACTTACAATACATTAATAATATACTTTAATATATTATATAATAAGCAAGAACCAGCATTGCAACAGAGTAAATTCTATGTTAGGCTCTTCCTACTTCCAGCATGTGTTATTCATTTTGATTGTTAATGATCTTCCAGTGTTTTATTGCTCAGTAAAATTAATCTAAAGGTTTTATTTTATGTTCTGCAGCTCTAACAATACCAGTTTTAATGATCCCAGTAACCTCTTTCCAATAGAAAGCCAGCTGCCAGAATCTAGTTTTAATAAAACAGAAAGCTCATTCAAAAAAACAAACAAACATTTGAAGCACTAAAATTCTAGCCTCATTTAGATGTTATCTGCTATTTTATAGCAATCAAGTGAAATATTTCCTACTCTATTACTGAAATGTTGTAGTGTAATTTTAGTGGTTCTTCTTTATGTGTTTTCAATATTTTATTCTCCTCAAGAGGATCTGAGATCGACTTGTACCACAGATTCTTTTTTTCTTACTTTTTAGTT
Organism: Helostoma temminkii; assembly: GCA_900302695.1. NCBI lineage: Eukaryota > Metazoa > Chordata > Actinopteri > Anabantiformes > Helostomatidae > Helostoma > Helostoma temminkii. The sequence continues at coordinate 149,137 of OMLM01020124.1, read as the reverse complement.
ATATGTAAAATTTGGAGCAGGTTTGGACTGTGAGCCCCTTTTGTGTTTCACTGTTTTAACTATTGTGCAAAAACAGTTAAGCCGTCAGGGTCATCACTGCCCTGGCTCTGTCTCTCCAGGTGGTCACACTATTCATCACAATAAATGGAATAATCTGTCCAGTCATCCTGTGATCCTTCACTTCGGTAACTGGTGCTCTAGAGTATTCTGGGGTCAGTAGGTCAACTTAATCATCTAAGGGGTTTCAAGGTTTGAGTCTAGAATAAACAAGCATTTCATGCCAACCACAAGAACAATGATCTTTAGGTCACTAACAGATGTATTTACCAGACTAAATGCCTGTTAATAACTGAAACACAAGAACACTTCACTTGGCTCTGTTTGTTGTCTCTGGGTTGCAATCTGTGCTGAGATTTACTTGATTCTGTCCAAATAGAACTAAAAAAATAAATGTCTTCTTTTTTTACAACCTCAGCATTTACGTATGTGCCTCACAGCTAAATGAAAAAGCTGTCTACTGTATGTCTTAGACTAATAAGGCAGAATGGAAACTGCAGCTGCCTGCAGTTCAGTGAGCCTTCCCAGATCCCCCTGAATGATCATCCATCTTAAACAAGTGTCTGTTAAGATTTAAATCAAATGGGTGCTGAGGACCAGACTAACAAAATAGTTTAACTGTCCTAGTTAGGACAAGAATTAGTCATGGTGCTTATTTTCCAAGAAAACAACTCCACATCCTGTCTGTTGATTTGCTGGTTGACACTAAGGCTAATGAGTCACTCTCACAGACATTCCCCCAACAGCAGATGTATTTTAGCAAACATCAGCAAACTGTGGAGCCATTTTGGTTGTGAAATTCGTAGACAGTTAAGCGTCACTCAATGACAAGGAGGGCTTTCACATCTAAAACCTCAAGAGGACCACACGGCATCGGAGCATGGCCATCCCAAGTTTGCTGGCCATGTATTTAAGGTAGTACAAGCCTGAGTGTGGTTCCCTTACTGCAGCCAGGGATGTCACCTTCTCTGTTTGTGTCTGACTGCACAGGAGTTTGTCTTTTGGTGGGCTGATCATGCATTTCCATGTTCCCATGAGGTTGTTTAAAATATGTGGGTTCAGTGTGTGGTGGGCAGAGCATTCCACACTGGCAGTCTGTGGGGTGGATAGCACCAATATTTGAGAGGCAGATTTGTGAAGGTGGCATGTTATAATCACGGTTCTAATCCCTGGACAGGTTAGGAAAATGTGTACTAAAATTAAACCTGTGCTTGCATTACCTTTGTAACTGTTAAGGTGTCTGTGAACAAGGTGCATGAGCCTGAAATCATCAGTAAGAGCTGCTCAGTGGTCAGGATGGGAACACTCAGCCTGGATAAATAAACAAACAGTTCTGGATTTAAAGAATGTGTGCTCAGATGCCTGTTAGCCGTTACTCTTAGAAACCTGCACTTGTGATGCCAGCTATTGATTTTTAAACATGTACTTTTTACTATATTTAGTAAAAAATCTAAAGTTTGCCTTCATGTATATTTTGAGATATGCACTTGGTGCTTTTCTTTTTCAAAAGGGAGAAGATCATTACCATATACTAACAATACTAGTAATAATATACTTTAATATAATATATACTAGGCACGAACCAGCAAATATTTATTTCCTAAAGCATAAAGTCTTTGAGCAGAACTCTATCCAAAGTTGAACAGTTTGCCTTCTTGCAATGTGCATAGTGACACATTTAAAATATATAACTACGCACAAATCCTTAACTAACCTAAACTTGTAGTTTTTACATTTAGTTTTTATACAGGTAATATAGATATATAGACAGATAGATTTACATTTAAGATAACTCTTATTACTGTTAAACACAAATGTGCTTTGAGATTTGGTAAATAAAAATTATATTCCACCTACTTCCATAGTTATTCTGTTGGAATCAACTATGAGAATCAACTTTTTATTGGCATAATTGATGGGCACAAGATAAAACTGGAATGTGTGCCATATTAGCAATAATTAAAAAGTTATAAGTGTAGTAATAATAAAAATAGTGTGTTAATTGTGATGTGAGCAGTTTTGAATCCCAGCAAACAACAATGTCCCCTGAAGTGACCCTAAATGTTCTCTGTTTATTGACTGTTAGTTATAGTAGTCATGCCAAGCACTGTGACTCATTGGTTTCAGCTTTTATTGCAGTTTAACTTTAACATTATAATGAATTGTTTTATTAGATCCTCCATGTTTATTTTACCACGAACATGTTTCCATGCCCAGCTGGGTTTCACCAATCTCTCTGCTTCATGTTATGTTGCTTCA
>OMLM01020124.1:132697-146801 GCA_900302695.1 Helostoma temminkii | reverse complement strand
TTATGTTGCTTCACAAAAGTTTGTTAAAGAGATGGGCGTGAGGGCCATTGTGGTTTATAAGAAAAAAAATAAACAGCACAATATAAGGGTCTATTTTCAGTTCAGAGACGAAAGGCTGTTTTTGTTTCATGTGTGTTGTGGATGGAGCACTGTTCTTCACATCAAATACCAGTTCTAACCCCCCAGCTCCCCTCTCCTCTTCAACAATTTCCCCATAAGAATGCTGCTTGCCTTCCATACCGATGATTAAAGAGCGCAGACACACATGACTTTGTCAGTGAAAGATACCTTTAGAAAAACTTATAGTTAAAGTACTTTTTCTGTGGAAAGAATGCAAATTTCTGTGTTTTTAAAAGGAAGAAGGAGGAAAATAACTTTGGAAATTTGGACTGATTCCATCCCAGTTCATCTCCCTCATTCCCGTCTTCTCTCCTACTTTTTTTCTTCATCTTGTCTGACTTTCAGCAATGTGTTTCTCGTTGTCTGTCCCAGTGCCTATAACTCCCAACACTTTTGGTTGGCATACTTTTCATGCTCAAAAACCACTGAAAACAAAATGTATTTCCATCTTTTCTTTCTCAGAAGAATGCTTGTTTTCCTGAAATTTAATGATCAGAAAAATGAGAAAAACACAACAGGAATTTCCATACGTGCAAGCGCACTTAGAGATTGATGCTATATATACAGTGAAGGAAAGTATTTCTGTTTTCTGTCGGCATTTACTGTTCCCTCAGGACACCTGGCCCTTTTCACTATTATGATAACTTAATTACACATAAATTATACTTTCTGGTCGTCTGAACTTGAACAATTTAATATACAGTATAAAGGTCATTTAAGCTATAAGGGAAAAAATAAGAAAAGCAATGTCTTTGTGTATTTAAATGTACATAAAACATATGTTTAAACCATCTTACTTTCTTTAATGTAGGATAATGGTCTTTCTAGAAGTACATACAGAATTGTAAATCTGTATAAGTGTTAGCTAAATGTATTTTCTGTCCTCCAGCAACGAGAACATAAGTTAATGTTCATGTGTGTTACCCCACACATTTAATTTGGCGAGGTAGGAAGAGTTCTTGAATGAAATCAATACCAGTAAAGTTCTATCAAGATGTGGCTTCTTTTCTCCAAGAGATGACACAGTAATGAGGAAAATACCATGGCTTCTTATTAGATAGACATTATTTTACTGCAAATTGGTGGCAGTTATTTCTTCCTTCACCATGATACTGCATATATATTATGGTTAAAAGAGGTTTGTGGCTTCCTATAAATAGTTGTATTCTCTAAATCCCTTTATGTTTGGATTTACTTTGATATTAGAGAGTCCCTGTCTATTACAGGAAGCAGCTTAAATCACCCCTAATGGTTGGTTATCTCTATTAGATTAGTTTTCTCTTTTTTATTATCTAGGATCAACCAGTTGTTAATAAAATATACAGTCACGAAGAGGTTCAAGTTTCCCCTGGCCTCCATTACTACCCATGGACCAGCCTGGTTTAAAGTATGTCCTCAGTCTATGGGCCTGATCATCATCCGAACAGATTTCATGGAGTAGAAGCCTCCACCGTAGTCAGCCCAGAAGATCCCATCTTGGTACTTGCTTCGATAGACGCCTCCAGTGTACCAGACACCGTTAAGATTGGCTTGGCCGCAAGCATTGTACCACCATCCTCCTTTATGGAAATGGGCGCAGTTACCTGTTGTGGGGGAATAGGATGTTTAGCTCTATGTGGATGTCTCACACAGGAAATGAGTCTGAAAATCACAGTAAACATTAAAGTATATATTAAGTATAACAAGAAGCAGCCTGCATATTGGCAGTAGTATTAAAAAAATATGTGCTGTTGTTTTGTGTCACAGGGGCCAAAGTGTAACCAAAAGAAACCACAGCAAAGATAATCTTTTCCAAATGTAGTCAGATTTTCCGCAAATCCATGTGGAAGCCTCCAGCCATTTCCCCTCGCTTTTTATGTTTCTTCACTCTCCAAACACTACAGATACAAACAAAAATAGTGCTGCTGTTTGGCTGTTTGGCACAAAGTCACATCAATTTTTGGAAAAAGTTGTAGTTGCACACCCCGATCAGGCATAACACTTTGACCACTGACAGGTGAAGTTAATAACGCTATCTCTTCATCAGGGCACCTGTTAATGGGTGGGATATGTTAGGCAGCAAGTGAACATTTTGTCCTTAAAGTTGATGTGTCAGAAGCAGGAAAAATGGGGAAATGTAAGGATTTGAGCGAGTTTGACAAGGGCCACCAACAGGATCATGATGCATGTGGGGAGCAAAAGCTGGACTGTGTGGTCTGATCCAACAGACAGGCTACTGTAGCTCAAACTGCTTTAGAGGTTAATGCCAGTTATGATGGAAAGGATACAGAATATAAAGTGGATTGCAATTTGTTACATATAAGGCTGCATAGCCATAACCAGTCATGGTGCCCATGCTGACACCTGTCCACCACTAAAAGTGCCAACAATTGGCACGTGAGCATCAGAACTGGACCATGTAACAATGGAAGAAGGTGGCCTGGTCTGATGATCTGGTCTGATCTTATACGCTTAGCTGGGGAACACAGGTCCTGGCACCAGGATGCACTATGTTGAGAAGGCAAACTGGCAGAGGCAGTGTGATCCTTTGGAAAACTTGGGGTCTGGCATTCATGTGGATGTTACTTTGACATGTACCACATACTTAGGCATTGTTGCAGACCATGCACATGCACAATAGTTATGTCCTCTTTCAGCAGGATAATGACCCTTGTACATTCACACTACAACAAGTTTTGGGTGGCCTCCAAATTCCAATGTGTGCTCAATACACAAGTCCTATCCAAGGAGGCCTCACCTTGCAACCTAAAGGACTTAAAGGATCTGCTGCTAATATATTGGTGCCAGATGCCATACCACATCTTAAAGGGTCTAGTGGAGTCCATACGTTGATGGGTAAGGGCTGTGTTGGTAGCAAAAGGTGGACTTGCACAAAATTAGGAAGAACCATACACTTTCAAGGTCACAATATGACTTGAAAATACAAAAAAAATTCTCAACATCAACAACATCTCAAAGTTTCAAGAGCATAAAGGGATTCTATTTTTATCTACCTGAGAAGGCATCCTTGTCTCGATCCAGAGTGGTGAACTGTTTGCCATTGTGACTGCTGAGTGAGTCCCCGGCGTTGCCCTGGTAGATTCCCAGCCGAAGACGGTAGCCCTCGCTCTCTGGCTCCAGGTGGAAACTGTTATACTGAGCGTAGACTTTCTTGCTCATCCAGTCCTCCAGTTCTACCAGAAGCTTGTAGTCCCCCTGCCTCCCTAGGTTGTAGATGCCTGATAGCCCAAGCCAGTATTCGCCATCTATGTTGCCAAAGCCACTCTGAGTCAAAAGAAAATTAAAAGGAAGGTTACAGAAAAATTACAGAAAGTAACATGCATTGTATTTTAAGTGGTAGGCTGAGGATTTAGAAACATGAGAATTGTTTAGAAACAGAAAACCTTCTTCTGGATGAGGTTGTGGTGGTGTTAACAGGATAAGTAAGAAAAATAAGTTTGATGATATTTTGCTCTCAGTTCTGTAGTTAAGACAGACTACAAATCAAAAAAGCCAGCAAAAAATGACTCCCTGTGTTTGAAAGTCTTAAGAAAGTCATGTGGTAGAATTTAAGCCAGAAAATAAGCATCACTTTTCAGAATGCTGGTTCTGTGCTCAAATGCCACAGATCTCTTGGATCAAGGCTAATGTCGAAGTGGCCTGAGTGCTTGTGTTGAATAACCACAAGCAATCTATGTTTGGCCAAGTGCCTCCAGAATACTTCACTTGGTAGAGGGGAGGCTGAGGTTTGTGATTGTGGATTAGTTGGGTGAGCCAGCAGATGATGAACGATGTGGAGTTTCAGTCCGAGGCACCCTATCTGGTGCTGTATGTGTGTACATGTAGTGGCTTTGTGGGAGAGTGAAGACGCAAATCAGTGTTGAAGAGAACAATTTAGCTCCCAGTTTCACATGCACAAGGCCAGAGTGAATGGAACAGTGAGGTTTCCAGCAGCGACCTACTCCATCTTATTCTCACAGAGCTTTGATGAGTGGGCTCTATATGCTGTAGAGCAGCACGCCAACCAGCCATCCATCCAGGAAGGCACCATAGTAGTGGTGGTTTTGGAAAGAAACGCCTGCAGACTGAGCTGTGGAACATACCTTCCTTCTGGGAAATCTAATGTTTCATAATGGGAATCTCAAATCAACTGACCTTCAATGAGCAGTGCTGCTGACAGGGTGTTATATTTTACAGTAAGTGAAAGCGCAAGGATTCTGGCCTAGACTGTAGTCCCATAGACCTCAGATGATTCCTCTAGATTGGACAAATAAACCCACCACTGTTGTCTTTGGATGTGCAAATATTATGCATTTTGAGGTTGGCTGAGCACAAGACAAAGAAAAAGGAGACAGAAGGGTCATTGTCATCACCTTGTAATTATCCCAGTTTCTGAAGAAGTTAACAGATCCATCTCTCCTGCTCTGGATAACAGTCCAGCCCCCATTGTCGATATCCTGTTCACACCAAACCTGCACTGGTCTCTCTGCCTCATCTGGTTTGATCAGGTACATGCCACTGGTGCTGTGCCCGGCTTCCTGTGCCTCCAGACAGTCTCTGAAAGGGCCTGAAGTGGGGAAGAAATTGAGAAAACTAGTACAGCTTCTGGAGATAGAGTCATCAGAACTGGTTAGGACTTTTTGTAAACACACACAGAAAAATAAAGAAGCTGTTAAGTTGAGACAAAATGAACAGTTAACAGTTAAGTTAAAACCTTAAACACACACTGCAGAGTTACCCTTCAAACAAAAAGAACCAAGAATCACTGTGAGAACAGATAGCTAGATCCTGGTCTTATCTCAACACTTTTAGCCACATTGGTGCCAGAAGACTGGGACAACAATACAAATGCCACAAGTTTACATGATGAATAAAATCAGAAAGGTTGATGAGTATGAAAGGCCAGGAACAAAAAACAAATCACACAAGCAGACAGAGTAATAGAAAACAGGTGTGTCTAGGCCCACAAACATACACTTATTCACTATGACTTATTTACTGTGAGGTTTTTAAATCAATTTAATTAGAAATTATCTGGTCATTTGAGGTAACAAAAAATAGTCATGTTATTACCCAGATGATTAAGTGACCAATGTCAAGATTTTCAAGGCAAATATAATTACATTTTTAATTGCAAGCACATGTAGTGGTGAGTTTATATAAGGGTCAAGTGGACTTCTCATAGTAATAATAACGTGAATGTATAATCCATTCACCAGAAATGTCTCTACTTTTTGATTTGTAGAATCCTATCCTATTTTGTCTGCATCTCACATCTTTCCTGTACAGCTGCACTGAAATCCTACACACTTTATTATTCTTGGGTGAGGAGAACCTAAATGCATGAGGAATTTCTGTTGATGATCAGATCAAACTGGTTAGGTCTTTATTTGCTTTGCTTGAACTCCCTTGCCTCACTTCAGCCACTACAACATTTTTATTTCCATCCTGGTTTGTGTTCTTTGTATTGAGCGTTTAGCAGACTTCTAGCTGAATTTGCAAATTTTTAACCTTTAAAAATGAGGCCACTGGCCAACCTGCAGCTGGGACAAAAATCAAAGACTACTATTTTGTTATAGTTGGCCTGCAAAGTCATGCTCTACATTTTATGTTTGAGAGTTAGGGGTAGGTTGATCACTCAGTTTCTCACTCACCTTCATCACTGAAGTTTCTTTGAGGAGGTTTCTGGACTTCCAGGTTACCACTTGTGGGTGATGGCCCAGAGCGGGAGCCCCTTTCCCTGACAAACCCTCGCGTGTTATCCCTCTGGATTTCATTGGTGAAACGAGGCACATTTACTGGAATGTTCTCAGGCACTACCTGCACTAGAGGAGGTCCCAGTGGTGGCTGCTCATGCCTGTGACTGTACACTTGCATGCAACGCTCCTCCAGTGCCCCAATCAGCACTGACTGGTTGTTCACCACGGCAGACAGGGCTGCATATTTAGCCTCCAGTTCCCTGTACCTGGAGGCCAGACGCAGTGACTCAGTGGTGGCATTAAGTATGCGTGTCTCCAGCTGAGCCAGCTCCAGTGAGTTGTCCCTCTTCCTGATGATCTCATGCAACAGCTGCATGTAGAGTTGGGTCACCCTGGAGTTCATGTTCCTGCTCTCTTTTCTAAGCAGCTTCATCTCGTTCACCAAGTTGCCATCAACATCCACCACCAGCTTCAGAGTCTCCATCTCCCGACGCTGTTTTGACAGAAGGTCACGCACTGCAGCCACATCCAAGCGTGTGACTCGGTCCTTGTCAGTAGAATAACCCCGAGCAGCACAGATGGGGCCAGTGATCTTTTGTTCAGGGACCAGGAAGGTATAAGAGCACTTTTTGTTTTGTTCGTTGGCCTCTGGAGCCCTTCGTATTCTTGAGAGGATGGGGTTCTTGGCGAGGGCTTGGCTGTGGCTCCACAGTGACAAACCAGACAGAATAAACAAGCTCCATGTTACAGGTCCCATGGTTCCCCCTCTCTTTATCACCTATCAAGCTAGAGATCTATATGTAAAAAGGGAAACAGAGGTGCAGACCATTTTAGTTAAAGGAAAAAGGTTGGTGTTATTTAATCTTTTCCTCTCCTCACTCTCTCTTTGGCACTCAGCTCCAGACCTGAGGATTCCTAAACATGTCAATGTTTAAAACAGCTCAGAAATATAAAGTGATGGTGATTATGGTAAACATTATCCCTGAGAAGCATCACAACTGTGACAGTGATGTTAGTTTAGCTGAAAGGACTGATGAGCCTAAGTATACATAACATGCCAAAACATGTGGGTGATGTATTGATTAGCAGACATTATTTAAAGAGGTTCAAAGTGTATTTGCTGGTAACTAGTTTCAACTCTAGGTAAATGCACATTTAGACAGCAGAATATTAGGCACCACAACAGGACTGACACATAATAAAATACAGTTGTTCATTATAACAAAGGAGCTAGTGAACCACTGTGACTTAGTGGTTGGGTTTTAGTAGTTTCTGGACATTGATAAAAGTCTACAGTGAGCTACTGGCTTCACAAGCAAAGTTAATATTTGTAGGATTTGATCTTTTTATTTGATAATTTTTCACAATGGCCAGAGGTGTTCTTTAATTTGGTCCAAATGTTTTAAAGAGGTTTCCTTTTTGTTACTGTTCACATTGTACTTTTCATTCAGTCTCCTTCCAGGCACACTATCAGATGACTACGCTGTGATGCAGAAGTTTTAATTTCTAGTCTAGTCCGATGTAATCCAATCTAACTGCTGTGCCTGCAAATACTCAGAGATCATCAGTTGCCATGATACATGAAAGAGCTTCAGTCTTCGAGTCTTTCTTAGTTATGAAACGAGAATTACAATGTGAAGTGAAAACTAGCAGGCTCTGGCAGAAGCCCAGCTGGTTTAACACATCATGTACTGCAAACGGTCCTGCCCTTGGCAAAATGTGTCTTCTGGTTCATTTGTGGTTGAGTAAGAGCAGTGCCACCCACTCATCACTAATCTGTTATCGTAACTCGTATTTTCAATATGTTCCCTCATGGTTTCTCTTTCAGTACAGAACCTTACCACATCTGTATCAGGTGTCTGGGTGTGCACAAGTGCTAGGATCTGTTTTTCATTTCTGTAGAGCTCCAGGATAAGACCTTTCATAAACCTCCCCTATAGCCTTTCAGCGTACCGGCTTGCTGGTGTGGAAAGTCTGACAAAATATTCGACTGAAAATGAATATATGTTGTAGAAAACTGAGTTAGGGACGACAGTGAACACCTCGCTTTGATGGGATATTCTTTGTCTGATTTATGAGCAAAATGGTAGTTGGCAAATGGTTATAACTGGACTTCACTGACTCATTACAACTTCTGCCATGTCTGGCTGGCAGGTACAGATTGATAAATTTGAATTTGGTGAGGAATAAAAGATGTGATGTAAGGATCAGAAGGGAAAATATGAAGTCCCAGATTTATGGGTAATATTTTCTGAAGTCTATTTTTGGAAGGACAGTGTGATTTGATCTTGACAGCACAATGAATGGAGCACAACAAATGGAGTAGGGGTGGGTGATGTTCAAAAATGCATGCATAAGTGGAAGATCCTTCCATATTCAACAGAAAGGCTTGGCTCTGGAAGTAGGGCTACTGGTGAGCCAACTGCTGGCTGATTTTGGCAGGCAAGTCTAATCCAACTAGATGGAAGTCTGGTGGATATAGTCAAGGAAGTTAAGTAACCTTCATCTAACACTTGACAGGAACTCAATATGGCCCACTTCACATCAGAGATCATCAAACACACATTTGCTGAGGATTTTAACAGATGCCAAAATTAAATGAGTCCAAGACATAGACAGCAGGGGCTTTGAATCATTTCTGTGGTCTCCTCTTGGTGTTTAGTTGCACTGAGGAGTCCTGACCACAGTTAATGGGAAAAAACCCAGAGCATTACCTAAGCTCAAACTGCTGCTGTAGCACAATAGTACCCTTTTATCATTGTCACAGGAAACAAATAATGTGCTTGCATCAATGGAAATCAAGCATTTGTGTTTTCAAGAAGAACTTAATGACTTAAAGAAGTGTGAGCAGAAGTGTGAGCAGTTTCAATAACTGTGTTGTTCAGCAGATGAAGTCTGTGTTTGAGCTTTAACATATGGAAAAAGCTACAGTTGAAAAAAAAAACCCATTAAGAAAAATGGTCCATGTGTCTGAGCTCAGAAACACCTTGGCACAGTCAGTTGGTTATTATTACAGAGGGAGTACTTTTTTCTATCTTTCTGTAATCACAGGTCATCCTCTTCAGTAGCTTGGGCTCAGCAATTGGCCCGTCTGCACGTCTCCAACCCCACGATGTGAATCTCACATGCCCCAGTCTGACAGGAGTGACAGTGTTTACACAGAGGCTCCTCAGCTAGGGCTGTGAATCTCATCTGCAGTTATTAACGCCAGGTTTCTCTCTGTCGTTCACACCCTGCTGGTCTTCATCAAGTCAGGCACAGCAGCCAATTTTTTGTTGACTTATTGAAGGGGTACTTTCTCCTCTGCTCTGTTCACTCAGAGCCAGACTCAGCCATCTCATCTATATTAATGCAGTCTTTGCAACCAGACAGGTCAAACTGTGCGGTGGCTGGTTTTCCCAGCCCAGAGGAATGGGACACTGTCAGTCAGTAGGCTGACTGTAAGTGCTGCCACTGAGCTGTAACTGTCTTCTGGATACACTTCTCAATTAAAAGATTTTCTTTCACATTCAGCCTCTAAAAGAACTTATCCTTGGGAATATCAGATCATTGGGCCCCTTAATTTCTTTCCAACTTTTTTCCTCTTACAGAATGAATGGATAAAAAACCAGAAAGCCCTTTTTCAGTCTAACTTTGTTGTGGGTTTTCCTCCAGGCCATCAGATTTTCAAACTGTCCAAATTAGCCCACAAGTTATTCTGATGGTGCCAGTGATTAGATCAGTCTGCTCAGTGGATAACGTGGTCCACGAGCTTTATACATGGAGAGTATGATCATGAGATTTACACCACATGTAGAGTATATTTGGTTTTTTAACATGAATAAAACTGGCTTCATATGCTGAAATGTTAAATATAAAAGTGTTACAGTAATCACATATTTTTTTGGTGAAGTAATATGGATGTCTAAAGAACATTTTCATTCAAGATGACCATTATTTCTATTTTTATTATTTAATAAATTTGTACTTATGACTGGGGAGATCTAAGGTTTTAGCAACTTCAACAATTTTCCAGGGAGAATTGAAAACACATACACATGTCATATAAGTTTTATAAATGACCTGATCAAATAAATAAAAAAACCTACCTTTGTCAGTGACTTTAGTCAGTGGTCCAGAATGTGCAGATAAGGCCCAGTTCAGTATCTCAGTTGTGTTTCCTATGCTTGTTCGTGCTCTCCATTCTCCTCTCCTGACTCTCAGCCACCCTCTGTCTTTGCTCTCATTGAGAATGAAGGCCTGCACACAGACAGCTACAGCACAAGCAAACACTGTCCACTAGGAGAAAACAGAGGAGGGTGGTCCATACACAGAAAGAGGGAGGCTGATGTGATTTTTTTCTATAGTATGAGCAGAAAGATTGCTTGGCCCTGCCTTCCTCCTGTGGTGTCATGTAAAGTTTAGAAAGAAAAAAAAACTCCCCCAAATACAAGGTTTAACTAGAAATAAAAACCTAAGCAGTGAATCAAGCTGGTTTGTAGTTGGCGAGAGTGGTGCAGACATTCAAATCAGTCTTGTTGACATCATTTACTTCTCTTCAGATCTTGTTTACAGGGTTAGTTTGTCTCCCACACATGCAATTTGTCTGTCAGGCTTGTAGAAGCTGACAGTTTACACAGAAGCTCTTTGTTTCCAACTCACAGACACACTCATCTGTCAGCTTCACTTGTATAACTGTGTTTCTCCTCCTCACAAAGCTGCTTTCTATCAGTTCTAATCTACTGAGTGAGTCTAACGATCCAGTAGCCTGAGCTTTAGGAGATCTGTTTTTAATGTGAGCACTTCTCATGTTTGTTCCATTTTTGGGATGCGTGAGTGTCTCTCATCAGTCCAAGAGCTATTGGCAGCTGTGTTTATTTGGTTACAAGGACAATATGCAGAAGGCTTTACAGACCCTGTCCCTCAGCTAAATGTTTTGGACTGAGGAGAAAACAAAGTGTTTGATTCACAGGGATTCTCTGTGGGGGGGGAGAAATACTTCAGCATGTGGGAAGACAGGACATTTATAATGTGTGTATGTGTTGCTCACTGAAAAGTGTGGGTGTTTGTATGTGACCCATATATGTGTGAGGACATGTTTATGTGTATGTGATTGAGAGCATGTGTCTCCATTGTGGTTAGTTAGATGGTCATGCATCCTTTTTGGATCAGATAATGTTTTTCATTTATTATTTTTTGTGTTGTGAAATAATGCGTCATCCCAGTCGTGTCTAGGCTACATAAACACTATCAAATAAAAATGAATTCATGTTCATGCTAGTGCCATAGCCTGTAATAACAACTCAGTAAAAGGCTACACAACACACATAAAGGTCACTAGCCAATAAGATAGTCTAGTCAAACCAGAGATACCAGACCATGTTAGCAAGACAAAACCCTCAACCCTCATAAAAGATGTGCTCCACCTTCTGCAACCGCCCTTATAAAAATCTGAGTGTGCCACTGCTAATTAATTTACAAAACTAGGACTTTGTGTTTGCATTTAAGGGTTTAGTCAGTCAGTCTTACTAAATGGTCCTCTGCTCTCTGTGTGAGCCCCTCCTTGTGGCTGAACGAGTTTATTGCCCACTGCACCTTTCACGGTTGTTAGAGACACTGGTGAGAGCTCAAGAAAGAGAAGATAGAAAGATACAGCGACTGTAATTACAGCCGTGGAATCACTTTTCTTTGATTTACGGGACACGGTGGAATAAATAATGGAGTCTCCTGATTGCATTTTTTGTTGAATGACTTCCCAATGTTGCTGTTTATTTTTATCTGTTGAGTGTTTACACTTCCAGTATGGTGAGTTTGACCTTCTTTCATGTTATAAAATATTGTGTTTTATTTCTGTGCACTTTGTGTCAGTGACTAGTGTATCGTTTATATATAGCAAAGAAGAAACGGTTTCTTTTGTCCACTTTAACCTGCACAGACTAGTTGGATTAAGTGATTTAACAGGCTTTACTTACTGTGCACTGCCTGTGGATAAAATTAGACCAGTGTTGAGAGATCCTGTGTCACTGTGGTTCTGCCCTGAGGAAGAAGCCTGAGAGACAAATGCCAGGGTCATTATGCACTTTACAATGATATTAAATACCAGCAACATGTAGGAAAAACCTCTGAAACATATTTAGGATGTTACTGCACAGATTTATTACACCTTGTACAGCACAGAATCAGCACTATCCACCAGTAAGTCTTATCATTATTATATTACTAAACCTTTCACGCAAATTAGTTTTTTTATATATCATGTGCTGTTTTTTTGTTTAGGTGAACTGACCTTTTAAAATCAGTCCACCTGTGCAGTTAATATATAATATTCCAGTAGTATGACATTATTACATGTGGATTTGTTGCAGGATGCTGATGGCCCCCAAACCCTGTGCAACCTCTGCTTGGCTCAGGTGTGCCACAGCCTGGATGTTCTGTGCAGCAGGCGAGCAGACGGCTCCATTAGCCTCATCAGAGCCCCACTCTTCCCACAGGAGATGGCTGATCAGCTACTACATAAGATGGCAACTAAAGGTAAGCACAGAAAAAGCTCCAAAAATATTGATGTCAATAATGACTTAGTGAAACTATTATTATGAAGTGATAATAGTAAGAGGCAAGTTGTAGAAAAAAGGTCAGAAAAACTTCCTCCACAATAAATGTGGTGACTGTCTTTCTTCAGGCAGATAGTTTCCTGTATAAACCCCAAACTAAACCTGCCATCACATAATTTATCAGGTCTTGGTTTGCCAAGAGGTGTCTGCTTGCCAGCATTAAATAGTAGGATAATGCTATTCCACAAAGATAAATAAGATTAATCTGAATAATCTATAACATCTCTCTGTTGGCTTCTCCCTACAAGGGATACTGAATGACACAACTGTCGGGATTTTCCAAAACTGCAAAGAGCTCCGCCTGCGTCGAGCCACTATCCGCTGCTGTCCAGTGTCTGCAGAAGCTTTCCGCCTGGCCCTTTGCCCTCACAGGCTCCAGGAACTAGATGCCTCCTGGGTGTCTGGGGGCCTCACTGGAGCTAACGTAATCTCTAGCCTGGCCGCCAACCCAGAGTGCAGAGTCAGCCTGCAGAGGTTGTGCCTGAATGGGTTGCATCTGCACTGGGAGAGTCTGGAGGAGGATGGAAGTGTCCACAGTGGTTTCAGTGCTCTGCAGGGCCTGAGGACACTCCACATTGCCAACACAGACTTGACCGATTCTGCCCTCGAAGATATCTGCACTCTCCCTCAGCTAGAGACTCTGGATATCTCCTGCACTGCTGTCTCAAAGCTTGCACCACTCCTTGGGTGCAAGCAGACCCTAAGATCTTTAATTGCCCACAGGCTGCAGCAGCTGGATATGTCACCTAGCAGGTTGATCCCTGTCCTCAGCCAACTCCATGCTCTCAGACATTTGGACCTTTCAGATGACCACTATGCTGTGGACGACAGTGGGAGAGATGGGGATGAAACAGTACGGCAGCTTCTGGAGGGATGTCTCCAGGGCCTCCCTTCCCTTGTTTCTCTAGATATCTCAGGGCGGAAGAGAGTCACTGAAGCAGCAGTTCAAGCTTTTGTGGAGTCCAGGAGCAGGCTTGTTTTCTTGGGCCTGTTAGCCACCGGGGTTAGCTCATGTGATGTCCTGTCATCACAGAAAAACCTAAAAGTAAGTGCAAGCCTTGGGCAGAAAGTTTATGTCATAGTGAAGTTTATGAAATGTCAGAACATCACAGGATGTTATGACACATCAGCCTGCCTTGAACATAAGCGTCTTATTTGAATTTGCCTCTAGGCTTCTTTTTGTATACTTTTCAAAATACGATGACTGGATTTCCTGTGTATGTTCAGGTAACCGGAGAGGCTAATGAGAACCAGGTGTGTGAGGCCCTGCGAAGGTACAGAGACAGAGAGTGCTTCATAAGAGAGGCCCTCGTCCATCTCTACAGTCTAACCATGGATACTGACAAACCACGGCCAGATGTTCTACAGGTACGGCTCCGGTTTGTTCATTGACTGACTTATCATCACAGAGCATATCTCTGATATGTATCTGTACACCTGGAATCACAGCTAAAACATCTACAAACTGGGGAAGAAAAGTCATTAGATAATTATACAGGTTATAAATACTGCAGCAGTTTAATGTAAAACAATATTTTTTATATTAATAATAATATAATAATAATATTTTATTAAGTATGCTTAAATATACTTGAAGTATACTTCAAGTATAGTATACTTCTATGCACTTCTAGTATACTTGCTAGTATACTATTTTAATACTTCTTGGGACTAAATTGCCCATTTTTTAGTTTACCTCTGATAAGTACATAAAAA
>OMLM01020124.1:121853-132677 GCA_900302695.1 Helostoma temminkii | reverse complement strand
CTGTGGGTGTCTAAGTTAAATTAAATTGAACAACCCTCACAAAAAAGTAGTATACTAAAAGTTTATTTTATTATATATACTTCAAGTATAGTAAGTCTTATATACTTGCTAGTATACTATTTTAATACTTCTTGGGACTAAATTGGCCCAGTTTTTGGATTACCTTTGATAAGTACATAAAAAGTATACTGAATATATACTTGCTTATATTTAGTTTGAAAGAATTATACTAATAGTATACTTTGATATATTTCTTTTTCGTAAGGGTATTCAGTACTCAGTACTTCGTTAAAGCACCTTTGGCAGCAATTACAGCCTTTAATTTAATAAGCCTTGCAAACCTTGACTGGTGAGATTTTCTGCCATTTTCTACCATCAGTCAGTTTGGATGGGGACACCTTTGGCTGTGATTGCCGACGAAGTTGCTTAATCGATAGTAGTATCAAGCTGCAACATAACAACATTAAAAAAAGGTATCTGAATACTTCATGAATGCACTGTAATATTTTATGTTTTACTATACTGTTGCACAGTTGTTTCACTTATTAACTGGATGACATGCTGCAAATTTAACTACAGTAGTTGGGTATTTTTTCAGGAGAGAGCTGTGTACAAGAACAAGCATAAAGAAATTCCTGTTGTTTTACAGTTTTCACATTCAATAAATTGTTGTTTGTCATTTACACAACACAAAATAGTATTTATAAAGGAAGATTTCTATATAAATGTTCTTTTTTTAATTTAAAATTATTATTTTATTCTGTTTGTGTTATAAAACACTTTGTCCAAGATGAGTGTGAACATGGAGTACACCTAAAGTCAAGATGTCCCATGACTTGACGTTATAATTACTGTATTTAGCTGTGATCAGTGAGAAGCAGTAATGAGCCAGTTTGTGTTAGAGCCAAGACAGTAAATACTACAATGTAACCACAGCTGTCTGGGACATTAGTCTTCGATAGTGGGAACTGTAGCAGAGAGTTTTACCAGACTGTTTCCAATCTGACAATCTACTGACAACAGTCACAAGCACAAATGATTACTGATTCTAAAACACTGGTGATTACCATATGAACATCCTGTTTCCTGTAGCTGGTGCTAAGTGCAATGCAGAGCCACCCTACCTCACTGGACATCCACCTGGTGGCCACAGCTTGTGCATTCAATCTGACCACTCAGGTAGCAGAAGCTCTGCCTGTCAGCCTGCTCAGCTCCACTGTCATCCAGCTGCTGCACGCCATGAAGACCTTCCCCAGCCACCAACAGGTCAGGTGGATCCTTTTAACATCTCAGATTATGGGTCCATGAATATATTGCATAGTTACACATGGGCAAAATGAAATAAGCTGTGACACGGAATGGTTCCTTTGCTACCAGCTGGTTTGTTATTAATCACTTTATGACCTAATATCTGCTGCTCTAAATGTTGCGTTTGGTTCCATTCTCCTACCTTCAAACAGTATTTGATGTTCATTCATAATGCCTCATATATATAGTATATATTCATATATCCATGTCTCTTGATTTCATAAACATTTTCTAACTCTCCAGGTGCAAAAGAACTGTCTGCTGGCACTCTGCAGTGACTATATTCTTCAGGATGTCCCATTCGACAAGTTAGTGCATTTTAACTTACAGTATTTATTGTATCAGATATGTACCCACAGTTACAAAATGGCCAAGATTGAGCAGATTGTCAACCAGCTAAAATGTGTTTTGTCTGTGCCAAAATAAACAGTCCTTCCAGATGTAAAAGACCTAAAGTCAGATTTTCTAAAAGTTTGTCTGCATTATTGGTATATTTGTGTAATACTGTGTTCCTTATACGCATGCTGTGATCATGGTTCAGGTATTTAGCAGCCACGCTGGTGATTAACTGGCTGAGCAGCCATGAGGATCCGACCCTCCAGAGGATGGCTGTGGCTGTTATATCCATTCTCGTGGCCAAGGTCAAGGCACTGCTCACTTACTGTGCATTAGTCTGCTGCAGGAAAATAATAGGACTCCAGTTAGTTCCAACTGATAAGAGTCCGCACCTGTACCTCTGTGACACTAGTTTGAGCCCCCAGCTTTATGCTTTCACTTAGTGGCATATAAGTAGTGTTTGTTTTATTCTGGCATTTGAAAAAACTGAAAACCGAAATCATTGAAGCACTGATTGTTTTGTTTTATAGTTGTCCACAGAAGAGACTGCTCAACTCAGCAAGGACATCAGCATTATGAAGGTACATTTATACTGCATACTAGTATGTAGTATTTAGTTTCAAACTTACACAGTCTTTCTGGCTTATCACTACATATACATATACATGTCTTTCTCACCTGCTATATTTTATATTATCTACTGCCATCACTGTCACTCTGTTGATCCGCGCACTTTCCCCCCTCAGTTTACCATTGCTTAGTCACTCTTCTTTTGTTTGTTGATCTAATCAGGCTTCTTCCTGTGTTCCAGTAGTTATTTTTATTTCAAGGCTGGTGCCACAAATTAATATATAAATAATTTTATACAACAAATAAAACCTGTAATAAATTCTGCACACTTCTTACCATCCCTCTATATTATTAATTTTGGCTCATGTTTTCCCTTCTCCTTGTCTCTGTCTAACAGCAACTGCTTGCTATTGTGCAGCAGAAGGCCATGGTGGGAGTCATGGACTCCACTCTGAAGTTTGCCCTGAGTGCTCTGTGGAACCTGACAGATGAGATGCCCACTGCTGCTCGCAATTTCATTGAGTGCCAGGGCCTGGAGCTGTATGAGGAGGTTCTGGAGGTAGAGGAGCCCAGAAATTGCACTGATGTACAGATACAGAGATGCATTTACAGAACGTGTCACAGACACACAACCTTTTTCTCTTATGCCATCCCTTTTCTGTGTTGCAGTCCTACTACTCTGAGCCTTCTATTCAGCAGAAAGTTCTTGGCCTGCTGGTGGGTTCAGTGCATCTGCATACGTGGTATTAATAGTTTTAAATGTGTAATTATACTTGCATGTGCTGTGTGAGCTGCATGTCCTTTTTGACATTTTAACATATATGTTAATTTCATACTTACACAAGAATGTGTCATTTGCATTTTTCAGCTGTGCCAGATTAAAGGTTTAATACATTTTCAACCAGAAAAAACGTTAAATTATTCTCATATAAGTTTTAAGTTTTTAAATTAGTAGAAATAAAATTAAATAATCTAACATTAAACTGTTTAAACATCCCAGGTCCTTAAACATCTTTCTGTTAACTTACATCCCATATTAATATTGACGTCATTAATTATCATTTGTCTCACTATGTTGCAGAACAACATTGCAGAGGTGGAGGAGCTACAGGCTGACCTGATGGAGGAAGATCTGTTGGAGCACATCCTCAGCCTCCTGCAGGATTCCCACATAGAGTTGGGGGTCCGTTACTTTGCTGGAGGGATTCTAGCACATGTTGCCTCCAGACCAAAAGCCTGGACCCTGGATGAAGAGCTCCATAGTACCATACTGAAGCAGCTGGTGGGTATTGTGCTGGTTTTCATTAAAGTGACAGCAAAATTCAACTTTGGATCTTTTCAGTGCGCCTTTCTTTCTTTGCAGCACGATTCCATAATGACATGGACCTACCTGGAGAGAGAAATGGTCTCTTACAGGTTAGTGAAGAGCAAACTGGACAGAAGAGAAGGAAGAGCATTTTAAAAGCCTTTGCTCTTTCTGTCTGTTCAATTCAATGCAAGCTACTTGTTGCATAAGACTTTATTTAAATTATTTCCCATCAATTACACATCCTACATTCTCTCTGTAATACTCTTACATAACAGTTTTGCCTTTTATTGATGATTTAATGTATATAATGCATGCATTGCAGAGGTCTTATGGTAATTACCCCTAATGTTTACATGTATATAATATATATTTGCTTGTCTGCTGAGATGCCAGATAGGAATTTGTCACACAGAAAACGAACATGAATAACATAAAGTGAAAGCTCAGGGAATCAGAGGAGAGCACTTAGACTGTCACCCCAGTTTACATTTCCTAGACAGGACCAACACACACACAAAAAATCAAACATCTGGTATTTGCAGAAAAACAAACATGTAAAAAAATGCTCAGAATTACATAAAAGTACACTTCAACCCTTATTAAATCATGCTGCCTGCTGACATCTATTTTTCCAGGTCTTTTCGTCCATTTTGCCCTCTGCTTCAAACTTGTCAGCCCTCAGGAGTGCAGCTTTGGGCAGTCTGGGCCATGCATCTGGTCTGCAATCAAAACAGTAAGACACACAAACATTACTGTGGGGATCCACAGCTTCACTATTTGGAGCAGACAGATATGAAATACAGCTGACCATCACTGTTTTCTTTTATTTTATAAATGCCACAAAATCACTTTATATGATGTCAGACCAATTTATATGGATTATTACACAGATGGTGTAGTGGTTGATTCTCAATCCATCACTTATATTCCTATCACTTCCTCTCTCCTTCATCCTCTAGCGTCACATTACAGCAGAATGTTGGAGAAGGAGGGCGTGACTGAACTGCTGAAGGCTTTGATTGCACATCCTGATACACACAGCGATGTTAAAGGGCTATCAGACAGCATCTTGCGAATGGTAGAGCGACACCAAAGTCACCTGGGAGCAGAGTCTCAAAACTGTGAAGAAAAGTGCAAAGACTTTTGATTTGATTTGAGGTTGCAGATACTGTACATCATACATTATTGAAGACAGTGAATGTTAAGTAGAAACAATTATGTAGTCTAGACTGTACAGGGGGATGATCACTGGTTGTGAGACGTCAACTGTTTTAGTTAGAGTAGTGACTGTTTTATTGTGTTATATATATATTTAGATCATATTGCTACTTCATTTAACAATTCCTGCTTAATGAGGTATTCCAAATAAATTGAAGCTGAGAGACCTGAAGTATATCATGCCTGATTCCACCAACCATCACTAGAGGGTGCTTTAGTGCTGTAGCTTCAGGGCTGTTGTGCCCTTATGATCTATTTGAGTAAAAATACTTAATCATCAGACATATGGATTCAACGTATGATTAGACACCGGATCTGTTGTGTTTTTCTGTGTCTGTCAAGTGCCTTATTACAAAGCAGTCACACTCAGAAGGAAATTGTCTCTCCCGTCCTCTCCTGCTCTCAAACCTCTCTCTCTCTCTCTCTCTCTCTTTCCCCTTGGCATCCTAGATGCTGAATTCATTATATTTTATGTAACACAGCTGGAAGACTGAACTGCTCCTAGGCATCTACAGAGTCTATTCTAAGTTGGCCTATTAATAATTCCTTTTGAAAAGTGGATTAACAAGTGCACATGAATATTTAAGTTGTACCACCATGTCCAACTTTTAAGTGTTAAATCCCTTTGGTTCACATTTTTAAAATCCCTTGAAGAAATTTAAAAGGATCTACTAAACAGAATATGGCTTTGCATGTCTTCAGAATGAGCCAGGTTTTTCTTCTCGTCAGTGGTACATTACATGCTGCGTAAACTGATCTAGGGTCACCATTTAACAGCACTTTCAACCTCTAAACATTAAATTCACTGTGGCAGATCTTGGGGTTCAAAGGTTATGTGCCCTGTTGTGAACATGGTGTGATGTTACCATGAGAAGTTCAGGTCATGAAAAGAAGTCTGGGAAAAGGCACTGCTTTCCAGGGGCTGCAACTTATTTTGTAGCATGCGTGACTTTGCAAGTGCTGTGTACCTGGAAACATGAAGCGAGAGGTGAAGTGAACAAAAGAAGCAAAGGGTAATGCAGTTTCTGCTTTTGGCACAAACAGCTTATCAATATTGAAGTGACACATGAGACTCAGAATAACAGACAGGACGTATCAAATAGAAGTGGAAGAGCACAGTAGGACATAATTAACCAGTTGTTTTGTTTTGCAAATTAACATTTTTATTCACATTGTTGTGAAGAATTGAGCTAGAAAATGAAGCTAACCTATCACTTGTAACCAGGTTAGTTTATCTTAGTGCTGAAACTTAAAAAAGTCAAACTGTTCTATCCAACGGTAACATAGTCTGTTTTACTAATTCACGTTTTTCTTGTTTGGTTTGTAGAAAAAACAAAGGGTAAAGATGCCACTTTGCAGTTTTTGTATTCATGCAATGCTTGTAGTCTTGTTAGCCATGTGGTCACATTATTGCAGCATCCTAACTTGTCTTGTGGTGCTAATATTAATAATAATAAGCTTTATTTATAGAGCTCTTTTCTAAACGTGTGTTACATGGTGCTTCACAAGAGCATAAAACACAGTAATAGAAGAACAACAATAAACGATACAAGAACAAATAAATAGAAATAAACAAACAAATAACTAAAATGTTGCATAAAACAATTAGAGATCATTAAAATAAAGCAAACCATAAAAAAACATTTAAATGAAATAAAATCTGAAATGGCTGTTTTAAGAAGAGATTTAAAAAAGGTTACTGTGTCTGCTGACCTGATATCCTCAGGCAGGTCGTTCCAATGTTAGGAGCTCTGACAGCAAAAGCTCTGTCACCTCTAGTTTTCAGCTGAACCTCAGGAACACTCAGAAGACCTCTATCTGAGGATTTCATGCACATACATACATGCAGACTCATATGGTATTAACAGTTCAGATAAATAGACACGGGAAAGGCCATGCAGGCTTTAAAAGTCAACAATAAAATCAATTGTGTGTATTTGATTGGTTAATAAATGTCTTCAGAAACAAACTATAGATAATCAATTTGTATTAATGGCACCACTCCAGCTCTTTTCACTAAGTGGGAAGTGTAGTTGTCAGAAATTCAATGTCTTGAAATTATACCTCTGAGGTTGGTGGGACCTGATTTTCTTACTTGTAAATGGGGAATTTGTGTTTGGGAATTTTGACAACTTAAACAAAAGAAACATCAGAATTTAATGGTGACATGAGAGTGCTATCAATACCTTAGTTTAAATTTGGCATAAAAGCAATAAGCATATTCTCAAGATTATTCTGGGTAGAGAGAACAGAAGTAAAGTAGCTGTAAAGCTAAACACTGACAGGTGCAAAGAAGGACTTACAGTATGGCCAAAAATATCTTCAGACAAGATAAATAAAGCAAGGGATGGATAAGGAGAGACACGCCAAAGATACAGTAAGAGCGAGTCAAACTATATTAAAGTCCTTTTCATGCTCCATGAATATTGTGCAAAAATACCACAGGCCAATTTGCAGATTCCCCCTCTCAGTGTGAACATCATTGTGCTCCTTTTGAGTTGGAGCTTAGTGTGAGTAAGCGTCTCGTTATCTTGTGCAGCCAGCTCTATTAGATTAACACAACTGTGAACCAGTCTGAGCGGCCAGAATACAGTACGTACAATGCAACACCCCTCCAGCTGCGAGTTTATCTGTGTGTGAGCGTATGTATTTGTGCAGCTGTGTGTGTGTGTGTGTGTGTGTGTGTGTAAGGCCCCAAGGTCTCAGTGTAGACCGTGAGTCCAACATGCAGGTTTTTGACTTGGATGCTAATTAGACACCTGCTAATATTCTAGAAACACAGAGAGCAAAGGAAGGGAAAAGTGTTTGAAGAGCAGAAAGAGAGGTCACACAACAAGACAAAAAATGTTTTCTCCAGGCAGAATTGTGACGCACAAAAGGACACACCATCGCCTCTCAAATGACCTTTTATTGCTGGGGAAGGATACAGACTTGGCAGGCCCCTGAGCCTGTGTGCAGATATGTAACAGCAGCAGGACCATCCTCCTCTCTGCCAAGTAGAGGCAGGGGCTTATTCTATACCATCAATCAATGGCCAGTTCTCAGAGGAGGACTAAGCAGACCTTGTCAATATTAAGTGCAATAGAAAATATACTGTAAGCAACACAGGATCAAACACAATAATTTCATTAATTTCAAATACATTTCTGCTGACAAAACACTTCTAATGATAATACAATGTGATATCATAGAGTGAAAAAAAAATTTGCTGAGAAATCCTTCTTGGCCTGTAATGACATCCAGGCAATTAGTTTATTTCTGTCTCTCTCCATGTGCTTCACTGTGGTTAAAACATGAAATGACAAATCATTAAAGCATAAGAATACAAAACAGAATCATTCAATACACATTACGTGTATGTTTACAATTGTAAGCATAAGAAATGTATGTAACTTAATATAAGTTGCAGCAGTTCCTTTATGTTCCAGCTCCAGAGCATGTTATTTTCCAGCTCAGGGCAGCAGTGTGGGTGGTTTAGATCCAACTGGCAGTAATTTGGTGCTGTCATCCGTATGTGGCAGTGATTAATTATAAAACAGAAATGCAGGAACCCAGTTTCAGTCACTGGAAATATATCCCTCATTTCTAACTTTGGTGTAAGTAATTCCACAGACTCGCCCATGACTAAAAGACTTTCTTCCTGTTGTGTGTGTGTGTGTGTGTGTGTGTGTGTGTGAATGAGCGTGTTTGGAAGTAGACATGTCAGAGGGCTGTTACGGTCGGTTAGAGCCGTTCTTACTTGATGTCACGTCTCCCATCTGTGGGCATTTTACATTGGCCAGTTTGCCCCTGGCTCAGATGCACACAATGGTGCAAAAATATGAGTTAAACAACCACAGGCAAGTAATAGAGCTGTAGGAGTGTCTGTGTGCATTACCTGTGTGCATTACCTTGTGTGTTCACTGAACCAGCTCACTGTCACAGCTGTGCTATTGATGTGACCACATCCATTCGAGTGCATATCTGTCCCAAAGCACATGCTGACTACTACCTCATTCTGGCTAGTGAATGATGGGATTCAAGCAAACATTTGTGAGTTGTTTTAGATAAAAGCATCTGCTAAATGACTACATGTGAATAGAAACAACATTCATTCTCAAGCACAGTAGTATCCCGTTAAACATTAATTTAAAGCCATAGATAAACATTTTGGAAAATATATTTTCTCCCCAGTGGTAATTTTGTGTTTACCATGCACACATGAAATCAGCATTGATGTTTTCATCTTGGTTTTGTCTGAAAAACTAAAAAGTTTACTTCCCTAAATCTTTAAAAAACAATAGATTTTGTTATTCTGATGGTACGGGCAGATGTCATGATGGTTACCGTTGGTAATGTAACATTGTGTTTACGTCCATGTTTTACTAAAAGGTGATTTGTGTTGGAGTTGACTCTGGAGGCAGAACTGATGTCTCTCTGTGTCTGACACAGATGCATATCTGTGCCCAAATATGCGAGTTTGCATGTGGGGGTGTAAAAAGTGCAGAATACTGAAATTGAACTCATCCACTTTTCTATGCTGTGAACAGCATTTACAGGTAAAGAACCTCCAAGGAGCAAAAACTGCTGATACAAACACTTTTCAGAGGCAGGTGTTCACTTTAGAACAGCATCTATGTACATGTTTATCAGGAGAGGGAGACACGGGTATTCTTTGTCATTTCAACTGTGTTACTATGCTGACATGAATTAGAGCATCCAGCTATCCTATTTCCATGCCGCACCCTCAACCTTGCCTGTGGCATCACATGGCCTAATCAGCATGCTTAGTAAAATGTAATATATAGTTATACACCCTAACAACTGAGATCTGGTACATGCGTGTATTGTGTGTAGATATACTGTAGATTAGAGTTTAATGCACAGACCTCAATAAACATGCATAATGTGCAACGCATTTTGTATATACTGTAGTATATACCCATGCAAACATTATACCCAAAGCCATGAAGGCTGTCATTAGCCAGGAGATGTTCAGAGGCATCTCAGCATACTGATAGTAGGAAACTTACAGGTAAGGAACATGGGTCACTATCTTGGGTTGGTGCTTTTGAGTCCAATTAAGTATGTCATGCCAATATATGTTTAGGTCATGCATCACTGCCTTATGTGACAGTGGAGTGCAAGCTAACACACACACATACAAAAAACTAAAGATGAATCAATGTCCAAGCAGCTTTTATCAGTGGTGTGGTGCTGTGAAGAATCAGGTATACAGTAGACTAAACTGAGACCTTCTTCATGGCTAACATTTAACTTACAATAGCAGGAAAAATCATTTTAGTGTTTCAGTAAATTGTGTTGTTGAGCTGGTATGTATGACAGCAGGGCTTTAAAAGCACAACACCACAATGGAATCATCATTGATCTTAATCACACTGTGCTTTTCAAGACATAATGAAAATGGCGGCTGTTATAACGGCCTAGAATGACTTAAAATTAACTTTTTATACCCATATGTAAATTTCATACCATTTTATTATTATACGTGTGGTTCCATAGATGGACAAATAAATTTGTTCTTGGACCTGTCTCAGCAATATACACTAGTGAGTGATAATAAACGTCTCTGAGTAGTATTGCAGGTTGTGCAGAATCAGAGCACAGATAAACTGCTATATTTAACCACATTTTCATGACAGAAGTACTAGTACCAGAAATTTCAGTTCCTCACATTTAGTATCGCTGCTACTACCTGACTTCTGACGAGCTGGTACGAACAGTACAACAGTTTGATGCTCCTGATCATTTTAACATTAGACATTTTCAATTTTTGTAGTTGAAAAAGCACAAGTATCAGGAATAGCATTAATTGTATTCAGGTATCCACATAAGGCATGTTAGGGTGATAATGAGACAACATGCCTTTCTTACTGTAATAGGTCAAAATGTATTCTGTGGAAAAAGCTAATATTTTACCTTGTTAGCACTGTTTTAAGATATTATATATATATAGCTTGCATATATCAGAATCAAAACACTATTAAAAGTCAAATTTGTACAACATAAAATAAAGGAAATCAGCTGGTGCAACTATTCTGATATGAGTCTCAGTTCCTTCAGAGGTTTCATTTTGATCCCAT
>OMLM01020124.1:109613-121833 GCA_900302695.1 Helostoma temminkii | reverse complement strand
TCATTTTGATCCCATCAAGCATCAAGTAAATAATTCAGAGACACACCTGACTGTACAGACACAAAGGGGAAATTTGGAGTAATCACCTACTGATATTCCCAACAAGAATTTTGTTTCTTTTTCGCTCCTTCCTAGTAACAGTCAATGTCAGGGTCGGTGACAGCAAAATACGTCTTAGCAAAAATATGCACGATGTGGTTCTGCACTTAGTCCCAGATCAAACTGGGTTGCTGCAAACTGGAAGCAAAACCTTAAACAAAGCAGATATTGATATCAAAGTTTAGTACTAGTTGCCACTGTGGGCTCAACATTTCCTGTTCTTCTTGATAGTTGCTGCGTATTGTTGTAAAACTGTTACAGCTGTTGATTTCCACAGTACTGTAGGAGACGCAGTCTGGGCTGGATGAATCAACAATAAAAGATACTTTTAATATTTTTCTGTGAAATTATATATTTAGGGTCTTTGTATATCACAGAAAATTACACTTCCGTCTTTATGTACACTTATACACGTCTCATAAGGCTTTACGGTGCTTCAACAGTGCATCCAGAAACAGAAAGGGCATGGTCATTTACCCAACAAAGAGATGATGAAGTAGAAATTAATTATCACACTCTGTTGTTTACTTGCTATCCAGCAGGGCCCACTGCCAAAACTGACAACAGCAGTTGGCACATCTTGGCTCACACATTCACAAATACTGTAGATCCTCAACACACATGACTGTCATTTCTAAGCCAGTAATTGAGGGAAGGGTGAACTATTGGTACAAAACCACAGGAGCATCGATTGATACACTCACATCTGCAAAAGTTAAGCCACACATACATCGCACTTACACTGTAATGTGTGTATGTATGTTCACAGTTTTACTCATCTACACAGGCATAAATGCACAATACGCATTTGATCCTCTCTTTTCATACATATGAGCAGAATGACCTCTCCAATTTCAGCTCTCTCGAAGCTGTGTCAATAATACCACTTAGTATGGAAGCCCATGTGTGCAAACAATGCCATATGATTTATATAGAGTCTAAAAACAAATTGTCGTATTAATAACTAGAAGCTGTATTGGTTCAATTAGCACAAAATGAATAATATAACTTGTTTGTACTTATTATTCGACTTTTATCTCATAATTTTGGTCTTACAACCACCTCTTTAGGAAATGACAATATGATTACAAGTGTAATCATATGTTATGACCATATGATTACAAAAGTAACCATATGATATGTACTGTGACAGTGTTTCCTACTGGTTGTAGTAGTTATGTGTGTCAACAAGCAAGTGATTTACAATGTACACCAAGCACTGCTGTTCCTTTGCTGATCATAGCTGGACCAGATGGTTCAGAGAAAGTAAAAATGAAATGTCATTTTGGAAAAACCTAGAATAGTGAATTCACCTTTTTGATGAGAGTTTGAAGATTGAGACCATTCACATATCTGTTATATATAAGACATCAGCCAGCAGTTGGTTAGCTTAGCATAAAATCGGGAAACAAGCTAGCCTGACTGTCCAGAGGTAACAAAATCAACTAAAAACACCTAAAATGTACTATTTAACATGTATCATATTTGTTCAATCCATAATCAAAAACTTAAGAATAAAAACTACACTTGAGTTAACAGGTAACAGGGAACTTGCTGCCTAAGATATAACATTTTAATCTAAGAAGCTTTGAGGTGCTGGCACATAGATTTTGTTACCTTTTGGCAGAGCCACACTACCTGTCGCCAGCCTTTATGTAAAGCTAAGCTGTAGTCGTTGCTTCATATTTTGTATAGACACAAATGATCTTATCATCTAACTCTGGCCAAGAAGGTGTCTTTCCTCAAATGCCAAACACAAATGCAATGCAAGTATTTATTTCAAGTGCAAAAGGAGACCACTGATAGATTATCATATGCTAAATCATAATAACTGGTATGTCATTCAATTGCATGGCTAACTAGCTGCTTCCAAGGAAACCACTCATATAGTTACTTAGATTTTTCAGGTGTCACAGAAATTAGCAATATTTTTAAGTAATGTATTTGCTTAAATAAGTGGTGAAAACCTCAAGTATGGCAGCCGCTATGTGTTACATCACTTAAAAACCCAAATGAGTAGAAAGACATTCCTGATCTCTGTCCTTTCTCCTTCAGAGCTGAGCCTGACTCAGTTTGACAGTGTGTCAGTAGACAAACAGTCCTAGGAGCTGACAGGAGGCACTGTGGGAATCCATGGTGGGCAGGACAGGATTAACCTTTTAAACAGTATGTGAGTTTTTTAAATTCCCATTACCATGGTCACTCCTGGCCCGCGAGGTTCGACCCTTATCCATGGTTTCTTCTTCGTCATCAAGCTGTTCATCTTTCTTCTTGATATAGCGCTCGTAGAGCACCATGATAACGCCCATCACCCAGGCTGACACGGTGCCAGCAGCAAAAATGACAAAGCCAATGACGACAAAGAAAAGGTAATCCCAGGAGCCCAGTGTCTGGTGGCATAACCTTCTTAACTCGATGCCCACCTCGCCCAGACGACGGCCCTGCATGTCAGCAGGTGAGCCACACACTGTCTGGCCTTCATCTGTCACACAAACACATAAAGAGAGAAAGAGGATTAATTGGGGAAATTGAATAAATTACCATTTAAAGTGTGTTTCTACACATTAGTATCCCCTGAAGTTAAAATATATCAAGTCTCTATAAAACACTATTGTTGTAACAAAGCAGTGAAACAACATGCATGCATAATAAGCCCATGATCGGCTGGTGTAACATGTTTTTCTGAAGATTTTTTTTCATCCATCCATTATCCTAACCACCTTTTTTGTTAAGAGTCGTGGGAGTGCTGGAGCCTATCCCAGCTGTCACTGGGAGAGAGGCGAGGTACACCCAGGACAGGTCATCAGTCTATCACAGGGCTGACAAATAGAGACAGACAACCATTCACACCTATGGGCAATTTAGAGTCACCAATTACCCTAACTGTATGTGTTTAGATGGTGACAGGATGTCAGAGTACCCACAGAAAACCCACAAAGACACAAGGAAAACATGAACACTCCACACAGTAAGGCACCTTTCTGTGTTTAATACGTATTTTTGCTTCACTTTAGTTGACACTAACGACAACATAACTCTGCAACTGACATCACAATATGATTCAAAAGCTATGATTGAAAAAACAAGTGACATCACGACTTAGCCCCACCCATCTCAGAGCAGTGAGAAAGGACAAAAACACAGTGACAGAAGTCTTATGTTTGCGAGACACGGTGATACATTAATGTAGAACTTCATGAAGTAAGAAGTTAGAAGCTTTATACTGTATACTTTAAAGATCTTTCATACAGGTGGCATATAACCTTAAAATGCACAACTACCTTACAACTTCAATTAGCTTAGGAAACATAGACTAAAACTTCTCTTGCATAATAATGTTGCCTTTTTTATCATAAAACTTTACCCCAAGGTATTAGGAGCTTTCCGTGCAATTGAGTCTTGAGTTGGTGAAGTATTAAATTACCACAAAATTCATGGATGAATTATTCAAACTCTTTCTCTCCACTGGATTAGAGAGTGACTTTGTTCTTTGTGTCTGTCTGAAACCACAGATAACAAGGTTTCTCATCATCAAGCTGTGGGTGCAACTATGACTAAGACTTTGCTGAAATCCACAAATCCCAATAAAAATGTTGAGTACCATCTCTTCCAGAATACTACAGTAGATGGATTCGATTTCAAAGGCCTATCAGTCAGTATTAATGTTGTCTGTTGAGCTCTGCAGCAGCCGACAGATACATTTTTCAGAAAATAATCCTGAACACTGACTCCTTTGTTACTGTGAGCAAAGACTGGGTGCAACGCAACAGAATGATGCTGTCTACATCTGTGACCACTTAAAACCTCCATTCTGTTTTTTGGGGGGTGTTTTTTGTTTTTTCCCAAAGCTTCAGTGCTAGAGGGAAGTCCCACTGGGAGAGATCAAAAGACTTGGACGTTTCTGTACAGGGAACTATTTTCTGTAACCCTGTTTCTACGCCAACAGCCTTAAATACACAATCTTATTTTTGCTATTAAGTTTGCACTAAATGACTGTGACAATCTGAAGAATCTATATGGAGACATGCTGGATTGCCAGCGGCCTCCATGGGGATGCAGTGGCTCAGAAAATGGATGGATGGACATGTTGGTTTGACTGTATAGATATTGGAAAAATGGTAACTATAACACAATAATTATAAGCTATTTATTGCACCATTAAGAGTGTATCTAACAAATATCAAATACAATTTCAAATACATCTTACCAAAAAAATAAAGAATAAAAAAACAAAGCCAGTTCCTTAACTAAGGTTCAGTGTTTCTTCATTCTTTCGTCATTACATTTTTCATCTGTTGCACTCCCATCCCCATTAGATCTATTTCACCCTTTTATCAACAACTCATACACTTTGAACTGTATTTGCAGATCGGTCAAGTTGCAGAAGTTGGATTTTCCAACCATTTATCTGTTATTTTTTGCTATTTCAACTGTTTATTCATTACCTTTATCAATCTAGTTAACCATTCAGACAATACGTATACCTGTTTCAGACATTTATCCATTACATTCGTTTCAGCTGTACGTTCAGCTAATTATTTCTCCTGTTTAACCAAAGCATTTGTTTCGGTGTTTAACCATTACTTTTTGCTAATTATTCCAAATATTCCCACTAAGCTAACTATTTCAACCATTAATCCACTGCTTTAGCCATTTCATCTTCTCTGCTAATTAGCTTTTTCACTGCATCAGTGGGTGAGAGTGATCATACAGTAGCTCATACTGTACTGTAATCAATCATCTAATTTCATTAGATGCCTGAAATGCACCTTTTTCTAATATTTTATTCACTCTGTGCATAAATATCCATTTTTATCCTCAGACAAGCTTTCCTGTGGCTGACAGATCTGAAAATGAACATTCAGCTGGAGAACGCAAGAGCAGTCTGCTTCACTAAGCTCTGTTAACCACTGAGAATTCAAAGCCTACTCTCATCCTCTCAAAGGCTGCTGCTGTGTACTGTTCACACAATATGCTGTTACTCTGTGGCTATAACAAATAAGCAAATATACGCGTGGAGATACGCGCACATCCACACCCCTTTTTAACATATATGCATGTGCAAATCTGTCCATCTTTCCATGTTTTGCTAATGTATATATGCACGTGTCCAAGTGTGTGCCTGGCAGCTAGGAAGGAAACCCTTCTGGCTTCACCCCCCACCCCACCCCCAAAGGGACTGGCATCAAAGAAGAGGGCTTTCCCTCTCTCCTTCCCCCAGCTACTCTCTGTTCTATTTCGAGAAGCACTCCTTATATAACCGATGAAAGAGTACTAATCCAGCCAGGAAGGCGAGACAGAGGAGAATCTGTTGGTTTCTTCCTGAAGCTGTCTGTCTTGCTCACTCACTTGCTTTGTATTGATGCGTTTTCTAAACCAAGGAGACAAGTGAGCCCCGCTGCACGAAACCAGGTGAGACCCACACAAAGGATAACAAGGTTTCAGAGACAGAACTTGCGACTCAAACACAAAATGTGTCATCTGCAAAATGCTCCTTCTACCCTGTCTAAATGAATAAATCAGTCAGTGGGTGTTTAATGGTATCCATGGATATGTGCCCATGTATGAGTTTCTACATGGTTTAAGAGAAAAGGGGCTCACTTTATGACACACTGGGTACTGTGTGAAAGAGGTGGACAAGGTTTGTGTATACATAACAGAGGTAGAGAATGTGTATCTGCTGTTTCAGCTTCTCCCATGCTGGCAGCTGTCACTAAAAGAGGCTCCACTCCAAATGAAGCTAGACAAAAGACAATGAGCAGCAGGAAAATAGGACAGCTCTTGCAGGACTCATTTTGGACTAAGCTTTGCGGGGATCATGGTGAACTGTCAAGTGTGTGTGTGTCTGTGTGGGAGAGAAGCAGGGGGATGCCTTTTTTGTAAGGGTAGCGAATGTATTACAGCAATGGTGTTAAAATTATGACCAGCTTCTTGCTCAGGAAGACACACTATAAATAGCAGCTGCCCTTTTGCATAGTGACACATCCACACCAAAGCATGAGCGTAATAATTCAAAGATTATGGAACATCAGACACATCCATCATTTTGATAGTAATATAACAAGGTGGGGATCGATATTTGATGGTACAACTCTGATCTATTACTCACATCTGCAGGACCGTATCCCACAAACTGAGTAGAATATAAATTGATTAGTCATTTTTAGATAAAAGACTGTCTTGTTTTCCTCCGCAAGTGCAGAAAGCAGAGCTGAATTAATGAACACACTTGCCAGTAGAGAAATCAAATGGCTCCCTGCCGCCGATCTTCTTTCACTGTCTTTGTTATTTGATAGTCTGAATGCTGTCACGCTTCGCTGCTGTCACCTGTGCCTGATCCCACTGAAAGCTGAGAAAGGGGTGAACTTTGCAGCCGTCACTAAACTACATATAGCCGAGTTGCAGTTAAATATGTGTGTAGCAAATGTAGGACAACATATTTTATATGATAAACTCTACCTAACAATACAGTTGTGGGTCATATGAGATCATCAGTTGTGTGGGTTCAGAGGTGCTGATGTGACAGGGAGTTTTGATTTGACATGTGAGAGCTCTGCATGTGTGAAAAGAGTCATTCCTTCCCTCTGAAGGGCTCTAAAGACTTCCAGCGACATTGTTCTTAAGAATAATTTAAGATGAGTTATTTTCACCTTGTCCTTTTTGTTCAAATCATACTAAAAGTATAGATTTCATCAATGTTAATCCATTAATGAATATGTTAAAGACAAAAGCACAGTGCAAAGTGACTTAAGTGGACTCTGCCTCATAACATAATCTTGAGGTTGTTTTCAGGGTCCCTCTGAGTTATGTTAGTGCTGCTCTTCTATAGCATTGCATATTCTGAAATTAAAATGCTAAATACAAATACCACATTCTGTAACCAGGGATTAGAAGGTTAAAATCAACAGCTGATTTTTACACCAATAATTGGTTTATCCAGCCAGTAAGATGTTTTGACTTATACATTAAGCATTAATAAATGGTTTGTATTTTGATTTCTATCAGAAATACATCTATCTGCTTTTTGTCTCTGTTTCTTATCAGATGTCCCCACTGACAGCTGCATGGCTCCTCTGAAAGGTTCTACATACATGTGGATTATTCAGAGCTGCAACTGCAAAACAGCAATAGTTTACTTAACCGTTACCATTAATGAATAATCTAATAATTAATAACTGAACACGGTAGTTCTTGTAGACTGTCGCCCCACGGGATATATCCACAGCACTAAATGGTCATGTTTTGAATATGTGAGTTTATATGAGATTAGAATAAAATGGATAACTGATAAGACCTTGGAACTTGAATCCCTCCAAGTGGACCCACAAGCAGAGGTCCTCGTTGTCGCACTCGCATCGCCACGGGTTCCCGCTGAGTCCCACGGAGCGCAGGGCGGGCAGGGTGATCAGGGAAGTTATATTGAGGACTGTCAGGTTGTTCCGACTCACATCCAGAACCTGGAGGGCTGAGTTTTCAACAAAAGCATCCGGATGAATCTCCGAGAGCCCCGGGTTGTCTGTCATCCTCAGCATCACCAGACTCGCCAAAGGACCGAAAGTCCTGTCCTCGATCCGTGTCAAGGTGTTGAAGGAGAGGTCCAGGTAGGCCAGTTTGCGTAGATTCCCAAACGTGGACTCGGATATCTCTGTCAGGGAGTTGTTGCTGCAGTCCAGGTACACCAGGTCCGAGAGGTAGTTGAGCGCGAGCGGCGGCAGCTCAACAATGCGGTTGTTGGAGATGATGAGCTGCCGCGTGGCCAGCGGCAGGTTGACCGGGAAGGTGGTCAGATGCTGCCCAGCGCATTGAACCACCAGCTGGTCATCACACACACACCTGTCCGGGCAGCCCGTTGACAGTACTGGGGATGTGATCACCCCCGAGATGAACAGGAGCAGAACTACGAGCCGCAATGGTTGCGCGCTTGGCTGCGGGGCAAGACGCATGACACCGCCGAGGGCTTCATCCACCCCGCTTGGAGAGAGTCAGACGCACTCACATTATTCATTGATACATGCTCACCTGTGTGTTCATCTCAGAAAGATTTTCCACAGAGGTCAAACCCAACGCATGTCCGTGGCAACCTCTTGTGCGTAATGCCTCAGTTCATCATGTCTGTTGGTTCTGGATCCTGCGCGCATCCACTGTGTCGAACTTGAGAACCAGATGCCTTCATGCTGTTTCGAATTTCAAATATTTATCGACTTTCTTCCATCAGAGCGCGGCTGTTCACACACCATAAACGCTCACGACGCCCCGCTTTGCTGTGCTGGTGAAGATCGCGGTCAATTGTTCCACTACATGTTTGCCATCCACTCTCTTTACGAAACTGAATCCAAATGAGGGGATCGCATTGAACTGGGCGGCGAATGGGGGTGGGGGGGGTGCGCTGTGGAGTGATCTCACGCTTTGGTGTCAGCTGGAGCCAGAGTGGAAGCTGTGGGCAACGGATGTAATAAAAGACTAACATTAAATATTGATTCGATTTTCACACCTCCTGGTATAAAAGCGACCTACAGTGCTCCAGCTACAGGCTCAGTGATCACCATCCACACACGTCTCAGGTGTGAGTGCATGTGTGTGGAAGCTAGACACATATACAATTAGTGCCTGTAAGTAAATATCTGTGGGCATGAGTGAGTGTGTTCACTTCAGGTCAGGCTGCCTCAGGTGGTAACTATCACAGGTGCACCTCACACCTGGGAAGCAGACCGTGTGAACTCACATCACATGTTTGTTTTTTTTAGTGGAGCACTGATTAAGAGAGGGAATCCCTATCAGCCAACCTACACATATGATGAGGCTTTTACAATAATTGACATGTCAACCGAAAGTAACCATCCCCTCCGATTCAAACACTACCCAGCACACAGCCAGCAGCTGATGAGTGGAGATGGGACAGGGTGGTCTCAGGCAGCGGTTGTTTTCCTTCTCTCTCCAGTCTCAGTATGAGTCCCAAGTCTATTCTTGGTTCTCTGTGTAGGTGTTGAAGTGCTGAATCAGACTCAGCATGATGATGGAGGAGGAGGAGGACAGATGTGCCGCTGACGGCCCGTAAAATAAATTTCCCTGAGCTGACAGTCAACAAACCTGCTGCCCACTGACCACACTCCAACTTATTTTCTTTCCCTCTCTCACACGCAAACATGAATTCACAAAAATGACGTCTGTCATGTATAACCCAGTGGTTTTTCACACATACCATTCTTGAGCTAATGCACACAGATGTGTTCTGTGTGTTCAGTGACTTCGTGAGGACATCTAGTGACCAAGACTTGGTAATGTTTTTGTAGAGTGAGCAGCCATGCAACAATTTTCTTACATCCCATGTTGACTGATGCATAGTTTGTAGCTTACTGTATCAGCTGGCAATAGTCAACAGCCACAACTCTGAATGCAGGCGGTAAAACCAGTTCTTGCTGGATGACACACTGTTCACATCAGGTAAAACAAATCTTTCCGAGATACAACTTACATTTCTTCCGAGAAACTATAAACTCTGTCATATCTTCGTGTACACTTTCAAATCTTCCTCTGATCATTTTTATGATAAATCAACTGGAAAATATAAAAGGAAGGAATCATATTGTCAAAACAAGGGTTAAACATGCTTCTTCCTATGGCTTAGATATATATATATATATATATATATCTTCCATATTTATCTCTATGTGTAAACTACTTTGAAACCTGTTTTAGCCACAGCAACAACCACTGACATGTGAGTTTATTGATTTGACTTTTTAGGTTATACAAAGCCAAGAAAAATACATCACTAGAACACAAAGTCACTGTTTTAGTGACATTTTCATCATTACAACATATTACTTCAAATAAAATATGTTTACAATGACTGCCTGCTCATGCAGTAGTGACACTACTGCATGACAGCATTAACTGTGGTTCGCTGCTTAAACTGAAATGTGATATAGGAAACTCTGGACGCTCAGATCTCTGTTCACCTTAACAGAGGGCACATTTTTTGGCTGCCTCCCATTTAAATTTACCAGGATCACAGCCACAGGACTATGAACTAGTCCACTGGCAGCTCCTAATGGAGCATCCAAAAGACTTCATCAGAGGAAGCCTTTTGGATGAGATGTAAAAAGTCTTCAAGTTGCCACTGAACAGCACCTTTGGGTAAACCATGACCTGGATGACTGAGATCTTCACAGATATATTGCAAAACTGCAAATTAAAACAGAGGAGTAAATAAGGTTCGTTTAAGAATATTCAATTTGCTAAATGTGCTTCAGCTAAACATACTAAACAATACTTTTACTTTTGTTATTATTAGTAAATTATACCGCAATTATTATTGTACAGCAATAGACCTAGTGCGAACTGTGTGCTTGAGTTTTGCTCTCTTATATCATCAGGTCTTCGTGGTGGAGAAGAGGTCATGTAGCGACCTGCTCAGTGGTCCTGCAGAGGAAGTTGCTTGATGCCTTCACTGATCTTATTCTTCATACGTCTTTCTGATTGTCTGTAATATAAATCTACACATTCATATGTTCCTCTGGACGAGCAGCCTATCGCATGTCTGTCTGTCTCTTCTTACCCTATCAGAAGGTGTTATATGTTCACTATTACAACTTAATCTATGGTAGTATTATATTAAAGGATCATGATTTGTGTGAAATCTCTGTAAAGTAACTGTAGCTGCCAAATAATTGAGGTGTGAAAAGTAGCTGTAAAATCTAAAATAGATATATATTTTTATGTTTTTCATGTAAAGTGTGACTACTAAATGTTACTACCCTGTTAAGCAAATAATATACTTCTTAAAGAGGAACTTCCTTATCATTCAGTGGTCTCCATTTTACCTGGCCAGGTGAGTACACCTTCGCAGCGTAGATTATCTGCGGTCTACAGCGCATGTCACTTAAGTGGAACTGATTGTTTGAGGAAGAGTAGATCATTGGCGAATGAAACCGGATGGTTCTTATCGTTCCGCACGCATTAGCTATAAAAGCTGTGTGTAGTAAAGCTTCTCCTCACAAACAGTCTCTGCAGCTGCAAGACGCGTCTCCGTCCTCACCGTGCGCTCATTACGTCGGTCTCTACGTACACGGAAGCGCTTCGAGCAGGAAACCCACTTCAATCTGTTGCTGACTTTTCATCTCGCTTTACAGCCGCGAAGTCTGCACCATTATTTAAGGTAAACGACACACTTTTGTCAGTGCTGTGAACTAACGGTGTTCACGTTGAAGCGCGTTGGTGTGATATTAATGGCGCCGCTGGGATCTCCATTTGACCTTTCGTTTTTAATTCGTCCTTGTCCAGTTTATTCTACAGCGTTATTTCTCCTAATGAACAGATTTGTACACAGTTTAATAGACACAGTAAAAACATGAAAATAAGAAACGGAGTGTTCTGTAACAAAACATGTTTTTCTATAATTTTTTTTCTCCCGATTAAAAAAAAACTCCTCCTTTTTCGTAAACATAAAAATGGACGACAAAAATCAAACATTTGCCAAAAGCTACAACAAAAAAACAGAAGTGTAACGCTGTTTTCCCTCTTTCAGATCTGCCAGGATGGTCGTTCTGTCCAAAGAGTACGGATATGTGGTGTTGACTGGTGTTGCCAGTATGATCATGATTGGACACTTGGCAATAAATGTTGGAAAAGCCCGCAAGAAGTACAAAGTGCTGGTGAGCAGAAGTAACTGTGCTAAAACCTGCACCCACTCCCATCAGTGATGCGTATTGACACTGTTGCATGCTTTGGCTTGGGCAGTGCCTTTCTCTATAGCACTTTGAATGATCGCATTGAAAGGTGCTGACCTTAAATAACCACTCTTGTCTTGCAGTATCCTCAGATGTACAGTGATGACCCAGACACTGGAAAGATCTTCAACTGCATCCAGCGTGCGCACCAAAACACGTGAGCTGAAACACACTATAGTGAATACAACCATAGTTTTATGGTTTGTGATCACAGTGGAGTAATAGGTCAAAGTTAACTGTTATCTGCTTTTATTAGGCTAGAGATCTACCCCGGCTTTCTCTTCGCCTTGGCAATTAGTGGTTTGCATTATCCTGTGAGTAGATTTTTGCACTGTCATTGTGTTACTGCACTAACATGCTTCCAAATGGATGTTACAACATGTTTGCCAATT
>OMLM01020124.1:63363-107321 GCA_900302695.1 Helostoma temminkii | reverse complement strand
CCACCTTGGCAAATCATAAAAGAACTGTGATTAACCACATTGTTTGGAAAGCTTGAATTAAATCACAGTGAGAGTCATTATCAACAAGTGGAGAAAATGTATGTAACAGTATAGAACAGTGGAACAGCGGCCACTCCTGGGAAGGTTCACTAGTTCAGTAGTGAACCTTCCCAGGAGCGGCCGCTGTTCCACTGTTCCAAAATTACTCCACAGAAGAGTCCCAAGGCGAAATCCACTGCTGCCCAATAAGAACACAAAGGCTTGTCTCACATTTGCCAAAATGTGAGACTTAAGTTTTGTACGTCTTGTTACATCTGGCATAAGAGCAACACAGCAAAGGACATGGACAAGTTGCCATAATTGTTGGAACCGTCAGTCAGTCAGTCAGGACTTCAAGCTAATTGCACTTGTGTTATTCAGCAGGACAGTGACCTGAAACACACCAGCAAGTCCACCTGTGAGTGGCTCAAAAAATAAATAAATAAATAAATGAGGTTTAGGGGGCAATTACTTTTTCACATAGGGCCGGGCAGGTTTGAACATCTTTTTCCCCTAATAAATAAAATCATCATTTAAAAACCTCATTTTGTATTTACTCTGGTTATGTTCGTATAATATTAAAATTAGTTTGATGATCTGAATCATTTAAGTGAAACAAATATTCCAAAAAAAAAAAACAAAAATAGGAATCTGGCAAATACACAACACTGTACACATAACTGCACATTAACAGCTGCAACAAGATATTATATCCATTTAGACAACTTCATCAAAAGGTTGAATGATGACCTTTTCCAGAGATGTGACTTTTCAATTGTATGATCACTTGCATCTTATATAGATAGATATTTGTGTTTCTGCAAAACTTCAGTTTTAAGACAACATGTGCAACCTGGAAATTTGTTCTGAAAGTGCACTTCACTGCATTTGGTAAATTAAAAGATCATAATTTATATTCTCCAATTATTTGGAGGCATGATGGCAACATTCCCGTCTGTCTCAAATTACTTAAAATCCTCATTCTGTCTTTGTTTTTCATTTGCTGTATAACCCGAGGTTGTCTATTGTTCACACTGGAGGACTTGATCCACATTGTCTCAGATGTCCCCTAGAGGGCAGTGTAACCATTCATTTCACATTAAAGTGCTGTGCATACATAAGGAATCAGTCATGGACACGAAGAAGTTTAGATTCCCACCTTGCTGAACAACTTCTGAACTATAAAGGGAATGTGGACAAAAAAGTTGAAGTGATACTACTACTATACTATTATCGCTGCCTCAAAACCTCAAAGTCACAAAGTGAAACTCATCAGTAGAGATGCAGCTGCAGATTCATTCCTTTGGTATCTGATTTGTTTCTGTCCTGAGTGACACTTCTGTCAGTAGTTGTATCTGGAGAGTGGAGTGTCCTCCATCAAATCATCCTGGTGAAGACAATTGAAACAAGCAGTAATTTCAGATCAGTAAATGATGACTTTAGAGCCCTGATTTATAATACGTCCTGTATAATAAGTATAATATTGACCCAAAAAGATACTCAGTATGAGCATAAAGAGATCTAAATGAAATAACTAAAAATATCTTTCCTGTTTACCAGAGGTGGCAGAGTTATATGGTGACTCATAATTAAAGATGCTTAAAGTACTGGTAAAAGTATTTTCCTAAAAAAATTCTGCAGAAATTTGAAACAATCAGGCTTTTTTATGTTAAGTCCTTAATGTTTTAATTAGTAGCAATAAAAACACTGAAAAACAAGAGAAAATATTTATTGTGAACCTCAAATTTGTGGTATAAACTGTTGAATAGACATATAGACACTTGGTGTTGGTGATGCTAATCTTAACCACTCTCAGTACTTCCTTATGTATGCATGAATCTGCAAATTAACTAAATGACAAAGTCATATAAATGTGGTGAAGTAAAAACTACATTCAAGAAAATACAATCAAAGTTACTTTCCACCACTGCTGGATGGTGATATCAAAATCATATCTATAAAGGAAGGTACAAGTTGGAGGTACAAGTAAAGCCTCAGCAGTTTAGTGCTGCACTCCATAAAGTTGTGAGGCTTCAAAGAGACTAATTTAAGTAAGGGAAAGCTCAACTGTACTGCAGAGGCCAAGACATCCAGAGTTTTAGTTGCTATCATCACAAAGTGCATCCTACATTTCCCATACTGCATCTTGATAGGGACTTTCATTAGACACAGCCTTTCTGGTAAATGCTAACTTTTTCTTAAAAACTACACACCCCTAGTTTATAAGGCAGGCTTTTTGTTGAAAATCAGGAGGGTCTCTTTAACAACCTGTATTGTCATACATATTTGCACAGAAGAGATCATCTTACCATAGGTAAATCCTGCAGGCGATGAAACTCTGGGTGGTTTGTCCTCTGGCGGAACTTGAGGAAGAGGACGACAAAGACGATAGCAGTGGTGACAATGAACACCGACAGCAAACCGGCCAGCAGGGGGTCCAGGGGGAAGCTTGAACGATATCGGTGTCCCTTAATTTCTGTGTGAAAGGGAAATGGACATACATAATAAAACATAACACTGACTAAAACAATTTTCTCTCACTTTTGTCTGAATTTACCTTCATCTCCAACATTGAGTTCAGATGGGACCTCCCAGTGTGTTGGCCCAGCAGGGCCCCTGCCTGTAGCTGAGGTCAGAGGATGACCTGTCGTCTGTGTGGTGGCTGTGCCCATTGATTCAGACTGTGGCTGGGTGACGGGGGCGTGGGCTGTGGAACTCATATCCTGCACTGTGTGCGTCGGCTGAGATGAAAAGGTGGCGAGGGGCTCTCTGGTCAGGAGGGGTCTGCCCTCAGTGGCTGAGACGTGCTGCAGAGAGGTGGTGCTCTGTGCCATCAGTGTGGATGAAAGGTTGTCTGCAGCAGCTGAAAGTGGGGATGTGAGGGCAGTTCTGTATCAATTCAAAACAGTACAGAGAATCCTTCAAAGGAAATGAACACGCATCAGACAGAGGTAACTACAACTGCTCATGAATATTAAAGCAGTTATCCATAATATTGTGTCGTCAGGTCCCAGCTGTCCTGCCTGACAATGCTAAGAAAACCTGTTAAAAACAGACACGATGACCTGCTTTACACAGTTTGTGCTTTCAAGCATCAAGTCAACAGCATAATAGTGGTAGTGGTGGATTTCACTGCTCACTGCTGCAAAACCTGATTCAGATAAACAGCAGGTACAGTTTTTTCCACCATGTTCAACATTGTTTTGGTTCTGCTGCTTCGACATGGCAACAACACGCTGAACATTTAACGTCATGGAAGTGAAAAAAGGCAAACACAATATATTTTGTTACTTTGTGATTACTTAGTTTAAAAAACGAAAGTGGCTGCCATTGAGGTTTTGGGGTTTTAAATTTAAAGGGCTACTCCATAAAATGGAGAGATTCATGTGAGACAAATGTAAAAATGAATAGTTAAAACTTACCCTGACCTGCATTATAGCTGGATCAGAAATATGCATGTTCAAGCAGTTAAGTTGCAAACCAAAGATGAGATAACCAAAATTACAGCTGAACAAGTGAATCATGTATAAACATGTGTTGGGTTTATACATCACAATGTATAAAAAAAAAGACACAAATGTTGCTTTCATTCCTTATTACTTGAAAAATCTCATGGAAGTTATTAGCTTGTAAAGTGAAGGTAAAGTTTAACAGCAGCTTTTACCAAGCACCAACCTGCACGTGATTCTACAGGGACTGACAAGGAGGTGACACTGACAGTTAAAGACGAAGCAAGAGTGTGATCTGAATGGTGTTATGTCATATAGTTTGTTATTTCTGCGGCCCTCAATGAGGCAACACGGCATCAGCTGATATTTATATTTATCTGATCTATAAAAGGGACTCTCTTTAATGAGGTTATGACACACATTCTCAATCTCAGTCCAGTCATGTGGGGTTCAGGGGAGGACTGTTCCTGGAACGCCACTGGCCAAGGAGCAAAGTCTGAGGAAAGAGACTGTTTGCAAACAGGCTGCTTTTAGTGTGCGGGTAGTTTAATTTTGGTCCGGTCTGCACAAAGTAAACTGAACAGACCGGAAAATTATACATGCACAATAATAGAATTATGGATGAAATGTTGACCATAATTTCTGTGTTGATAATGACACAGGCATGTAAACAGTGCACGCTAGTTTGTCTTGATTACCTGAAGGAGATATAGAGCCAGTGTGAGTGTTCATGATGACAGATACATTACTATGTTCGGCGTAGGTTTTAAATTCTGTCGCAGTCTCTGATGGAACTGTTCCTGTCTCTGAAACGGTTGTGGTTTCAGCAGAGGTTGCAGTCCTGCCTGCAAGATTATATATCTGTTGTGAGACATCATGCCCAGGATCCTCTGTCAGGTCAGGAGTTGCTGAAGTGCCCGCTTGACTCGTGGGGGCAGTCGAGGTGAGAACA
Organism: Helostoma temminkii; assembly: GCA_900302695.1. Lineage (NCBI taxonomy): Eukaryota > Metazoa > Chordata > Actinopteri > Anabantiformes > Helostomatidae > Helostoma > Helostoma temminkii. The sequence goes on along the minus strand of OMLM01020124.1, from coordinate 102,881 downwards.
AGAGGCACAGCACTGCTCTGACCTATTAAAGTAGAGATAAATCACACAGAATTGATAGAAATTATTTAACTGTTAATAATGCACGTTGGTCTAATTTGTGCATTGGTTTTAACATAAAGCATCAGATTTTGTTGAAAAAGAAAACTGGTGTTTGTTCTTTACAAATTCTTTAGGAATTTTTTTCATTATTATAAAAGTAGTTGCTGAATGATTTTGTGTCAAGTGAATCCAGTAATTCTAATTGTAATCAGTAACTCAATGCAGCTCTACAGCCCAAACCCAAAACATATTCATATTCCATCATAAAGACATAGAGATGCAGTGAGTCCTCACACCAGAGAAGTGTCAAGAGTTGTTATGTGCATTTTTGATTTTGGAAATGTTATTTTAGTTTGAAAAGATTAAAGCTTCACATTAGTAAACACACACTGGACTGACTGCTTATGCTACAGTCCTGGACTAAATGAGTCTAATTACAAATGAAACACAATAAACTAAATGAACAACGCATGCACACAAGCATTTATCAAGTCGCAGAAGTTAATAAAAACCATTATTATATTTTAATAATTATAAAATGACGCCACAGGCTGCAGCTCTGCATGAACTTTCTATATGATCAACTGACTGTCGGCAGCATCGTGTGCAGAATCAATAACGAGGCAAACTCAGCGAGATCTGAAGTCTGTCCACATCAAACACAAAGACACACACCGGAGATGACACCTTACCTTGCGCCTGCGATGAGCCGGTAAGGACCCACAACACGCAAAACACCAAATTAATTTTAATTTTCATCTCATCCGCGGCCTTTTCTCTTCCCAGATCACTACAAACCAAGCGGGTTCTCCACGTTAGATCGTTTTTTTTAGCTCTGAGGTTGTTTCCGTTACGTGATTTGACAGGGCGCATCACCGGCGCTAAAAATATCCGGAGGGAGTCGGGCAGAAGAGGAGCAGGGGTGGGGCTGCATGCAGGCGGCGGCGGGAGCAGCAGTGATATACGAGCTTTATTCTGAAGAGCAAAAAGTGTCAGTGATCCTCCAGTGAATTCACGCGTCACCTTCCTTCTCTGGTATTTTCCGTTCGGTTACTTATATCTGCATCTTTTCCTCTGAAACGCACCAGTTTGCAGTCGCTGCTGCTCAGCTGCGCCAATCAAATGTCAGTGCGTCAGAGGCGCAGTTGTCTGCGTCAGGAGCGCATGTTGTAGATGGCAGTAGCACTTAACACACACTATCAAACTGTGGCAACTTTTACTGTCCTCTCTTATCGAAGGCCTGCTGCATTGGTTTAGAGGCGATACACGGTAACAGCTGAACATCTCTCAGCGTTTGCTGGAGGTAATGTGAGACAGCAGCGTTTCAGTCCCCACAGAGGTCAGTATGTCGTTATGCCCGAGTGCACTTCCCACATGTGTAGTGTATGGACAGCTGAGTGACGCGCTGCGTCCTCTGCCAGCCTTTGTCACATTTCAGAGGACAGTGAATGCTCCTGTTGATTATTATTAGTATTATTTGCCCTTCAGGCTTTAATTTCGAAAGGATATCTAGAGGCAGCAGGAGGAAAGCTCCACTTTGTGACAGATGGACACTCCGAACAATCCGGGAGACTGCCCGGTGGAGTTAGAGTTGACGGTGGATAATGTGGAGTCGGTAAGTTCTATAATCATCCCACTGACCATTATTAATTTAATTAGACCTGCAGATGCAGCTTATAATAATAAGCTTATAATAGTAAACTTGTAATAATATTTCAATATACGTTTCAAGAAGAACTTCAGCATCATCTCATATAGATGTTGATATTTTATTTGATGCAATATTTCATTTTAAACAATGACAGTTTTTTCAAAGGGAAATCTGTAGTTTGTTAGTTGTTGTTTAAGAAAAGGACTATTACAATAAACTGGACCCTTTGTAACATGATGCCAGTTATAAGCATTTGCTGTCCTAATAATAACCGAGGCCATGTGCTTTGGATTAGCTGCCATCAAAACACTTGTTTTACTCTCATCCAACAACTGGTCATTCAGCATGAAAGCTTATAAATACTTGTTGTAAATGCAGGATAGCAATGGAATTAAAAATATATTCTTGTGTGCACAAATATCTACATATGTGATTTTTCAGATTACGTATCATTTGTTACGTATTTATGTATGTGTTTCACAAGAGATTGCGATTGTGATGACATACTTCTCCGTCATTATGTGAATATGTGAATATTGATTAATCTCCTCCTCGCTGGTGGCCAATCAGTCATTATCACATTTTATTTCCTCTAGGCTCTCTACCAGCTGTACTTTGACCCGGACATGGAGCGTAAGAATGTGGCCCAGAAGTGGCTGACCCAGGCCCAGGCCTCTGCACAGGCATGGCAGTTCTGCTGGGTCCTGCTCAGCCCTGACAAGGTCTACTTTTTTTCTGCTACACAGGTTCTACTTTTCCCACTAATAGGATTTTGTCTATTATCGTCATAGTGTAAATTTGTCTTTTTGCAGCTCCCAGAGGTTCAGTTTTTTGGCGCCAGCACTCTCCACACAAAGATCTCTCGTCACTGGAACGACCTCCCGACAGACCAGCATGAGAGCCTCAGGATGCAGCTCCTCTCCCACATCTTACGCTTCTCCTCTGGGCCTAAAATGGTGCTGACTCGCTTATGTGTAGCCTTGGCCTCTATGGCACTTAATTTAATTCCACAGGCTTGGTCTCAGCCAGTGGCGGACATGGTGAGGGCGTTCCAACCGCAGAAGCCTGAGTCTGAAGGTGACTCTGACACAGAGATCTCTCAGGACCCCCATGCACACTGCCTCGCACTGCTGGAGCTCCTCACTGTACTTCCACAGGAGTTCCAGAGCAGTCGGTTGGCTCAGGCTCGTCGTGCCCAGCTGAGGGAGGCCCTAGCTGGGGAGTGGGCAGTGATGTGTCCCATGCTGCGCCAGCTCCTTCAAAGCCAAGACTCGTCCAACCAGGTGAAGGAGAAGGTGCTGCGCTGCCTGTCCAGCTGGGTGGGGCTGGATGTGCCATTGGGGGAGAGTTATGAATTGGTCCAGGACTGTTTTACTTCTCTGTCCAACCCTGAGCTGTTTGACACGGCTGTGGAGACGATAGTCAACGCTATATCGCAGCCTGACTGCCAGAGGTGAGAAACATACTGGATCATAAGTTCACGGTCAGTTTTCAGGTGTGTGAATCACTACGTGTGTGTGCAGGTACACCGATGCTCTGCTGAACATAATGCCTCTGGTGCTGGGTCTCCATGATCAGCTAAAGGCAGCGGCTCAGGATGGAGACATGGAAACTTCACATGGTATCTGTCGCATTGCTGTTGCTATGGGAGAAACAAACTCAAGGTGCACACACAAAACTACACACTCTGTCATCCTGTAATCTGTATTCACTATTTGTTTTTTACTTATTAATTTGGATCACTGTGCTTATGTATGACAGGGTTTTGCTGGAACAGGTGGAGCACTGGCATGAGTATCTGGCTTTGGTGAACATGATTCTCTTCTGTACTGGTATCCCTGGGCATTACCCAGTCACTGAGACCACCAGCTCGCTCACGCTCACCTTCTGGTACACTCTGCAGGTTTGGAGACTGAATTCTGAAAAATAAAAATAAATGTTTTTGTAGAGTTTATATAGCCTATATTTGGTTTTCTTTTTCTTCTAGATTAAATTTTTTTTGAGTTTCATAAGTTACATTAAACATGTCTGACACATAACTTATAATACGTTTTGCCAAATGTTCATATTTGTGGATTTTCAGGATGATATATTGTCATTTGAGGAGGAAAAGCAGGCAGTTTATCTGCAGGTCTACAGGCCGATTTACTTCCAACTGGTGAATGTGTTACTACACAAATCTCACTATCCCTCCCAGGAGGAATATGACTCCTGGTCCTCTGATGACAAGGAGCAGTTCAGAATTTACAGGTAAGACATAACACTGGTCCAAGATTTGAAGAAGCCTCAAAGGTTAGAAAAGTGTTTAGTAGATCATGTTTACAATGTCTGCCATTGTAGTTTAGCATGCTAGAAAGCTAACTAATGCTGGTTGTTAGAAGCTTTGTTAGCGGTTGCTGTGATTGTTAGTAAACACGGTAGCTGCAGAGATTTGGATTGCATCTCTAACTGTGCATCTCTAACTGTTTTGCATTGCAGAGTGGACATCTCTGACACTCTGATGTATGTGTATGAAATGTTGGGGGCAGAGCTGCTCAGTAACCTCTATGACAGACTGGGCAGGCAGCTGATGGATCCCGAACAGTCAGCAGTATGGCAGGTGATGTAATTAACAAAAACTACTGCAGCAAGTCATGTGAAACTAGTGTATAATGCAGATTCACAGGATGTTAAGTTAACAAAATCCAAAAGGTACAGTTGCCATATTTAGCATACTCCATAAATTATACTCCCAATTGTAATTGACTAGTAATTGTAACTGAGTTACTCTCGCTGCAGTCTCACTGATTCTGTTTCTTCTTTCTCCTCCTAACGTCACATCGTCTCCTTCTTAAGGACACGGAGGCCTTGTTGTTTGGCTTTCAGTCCATAGCTGAGACCATAGATGTGAACTACTCTGATGTTATCCCCGGCCTAATCGGTCTGATCCCCAGAGTCAACATCAGCAACGTGTTGCTGGCGGACACAGTCTTGTACACCATAGGTACCCAGACACCTGTTAACTGTGTCTTTTTATAACATTTGTTTTTGTATTCATGTATCCGCTTTCTTCATATCTCCCCTTGACCAGGATCCCTTGCTGAGTGGCTAGCTGACCACCCTGTGATGCTGGGTGGCATATTACCCATGGTGCTCCAAGGCCTTGTAAAGGCAGAGCTGTCTGTGTCCAGTGTATCTACTCTGAAGAGGATCTGCAGGGAGTGCCGACATGACCTCGGCCCCTATGCACAGGAGATCCTGACTGTGTCACAGGTCAGATATGGTTATTGAAGTCATCAGAATTATCTTTAAAGATGCTACATGTAGTCTTAACCACTGTGTGATAAACTTACTGACAATTACATCTGTCTGTAGGATGTTCTCATAAAAGAAATTCATAAGGTGAGTAAACATCCACCAACAGTTCACATCATGTTCTGAAACAAGAAAAAGCGCACCAGCGCTCTCTCTGAGGACATCATGTATCATGTGTACTGTTTGTGTTGTTGCATGTCTGTGTGCAGAGCAGCCAGTGCATGTGGCTGATGCAGGCTCTGGGTTTCCTCTTGTCTGCCCTGCCTGTAAACGAGATTCTGGGCAGACTGCACTCTCTCATCACCCCTCATGTCCAGCATCTGGATACACTGTCGCAACAAGAGGTATAAAATATCATGCAGGTTTAATTTAAATTAAATTTAATCTCAATAAACATTGATTGCATTTAAAGTATTAAGTTATAATAGAATAAAATCAGTAGATACTAGTGACTTTCTTTATTATCAATATTTTTGCATCTATAAATGTAGCAACATTAACACAGTTTTTACAATAAGAACCCACATTGCTTCTTGCTCTCACTTTTGACAGGAGCTTCTCTTCAGCTGTTGCTGTCGTAACAATATCTGACTTCTTCTTATCTGACCACTTGGTCTATCTCTGCAGCCTAATCCCACTAATAAACAATCTATTATCCACATCCTGGGGATGCTGTCCAGTCTCTTTACTACTCTGGACATCAACAGCCAAGCAGACGGTTTAGAGGGAGCAGCCAGTTCCACACTCACACCCTCACAGACTACACACAACCCAGTACGTTCAGGTCACAGTAACTCACTGTACAGTTAAATGGTATGTGTATCATGGGCTTTTCAGAACACATAAAGTATATAAAATGTTGCATATAATTGGATTTTCTCTCTGTATTTTTTAGGTTGTAGTTGTGCTTCAGCAAGTGTTAGCATTGATCCAGACCATCCTCAGTAAATGGCTTGATGACTCAGAGGTTGTGGAGGTAGGAGGATTTTTATTACTGCATAAATGTGTATGTATACGATGCAGCGTGTATTTCTGTGTGTGTTTGCTGACTCACACTCGCTCACAGTGCTCCATATACCCCCCAGGCAGTGTGTGGGGTATTTGATAAATCAGTTCGAACCCTCCTACATGATTTCGGGCCCATGGTGGCTCAGCTGAGTGAGATGCTCGGTCAGATCTATAGCGCCTTCCCGCAAGCCTCTGCTCTGGACCTGGCACGGCAGGTTTGCTTCTACAGATCAGGCACGGAATAAAAGCATCAATGAAAATCATTGCTTTTGGCATCAGAGGCCATTCTTTTCCTTTTTTTTAAGATGGTGCACATATTCGCTGGAGAGGAACAACACTTCGCTAACATCGGAAACCTTATTGAAGTGTTAACGTCCAGCACACTCAACATATTTCAACAAGGTAATAATTTGCTAGCATTAATTTGTTTTTGTACATAGACTTGGTTTGCTCATGACATTTATTTCACAGGTCCACGGGATCATCCTGATATTGCAGAATCATTTATGTACCTTCATGCTCAGGTTGGTTGAATGCACGTATCTTTTTGTATGTCTGCATCAGACAAAGTCTTTTCCTGACTGCAGTACCTGTGTGTTCTTTGTTTTTAGATTCTTAAAAGGAAGCCTGATTTGTACCTCTCTGACCAGCTTGACATAAAGGCGCTGTTTTACTGTGGTCAGTGTTATTATTTGCCACTAAATGTTATTACTATATTCTAAACTGGGTATTTGTGTGATTCAAGATCCTTCACAAATTGTTGTATGCTCTGTTTTTTTCCAGGGATTCTATCACTCAGGTTTCCAGAGACACCCACAGTAAAAGCTGCCAGTCAGTTTTTTGTAAGTGGAGGCAGAAATATGCAGATATGTTTTTGTTTAATTGACTTAACTAATTCTTGTTAATTGTGGCCTGTTTGTGGCAGACAGAGCTGTTGCCTCGCTGTAAAGACGTGTCCTTGCTAGGTGAAGTGTTGCAGAAGGATGGGAAGCTCCTGACAGAGACTATCCTCCAGGTGAACCAGAATTTGAGAGATCACATAATATGACAACTGAAATATTCACTTTTTTGTCCTGTGAAATGGGGTTATATAGATATCATTTCTCAGATATGAGCTCAGATCAGTGAACATCAGTGAACATTTAAAATTGAGACCACAGTTTGTTGTAATTGAAGCACACTGCATGCTGTTTTTGTCTTAGGCAGTTGGAGGCGGGTCTCCTCGCAATCTGACAGAGCATTTTTCTGAGGTGCTGCTGAGTCTAAACAGACACTGTCCAGTTCTGTTTTCCCAGTGGATGAAAGAAACACTACAGACCCCAGGATTCCCTTCAGTTCAGGTGTCCACAGAGCAGAAACACACCTTCAGTCAACAACTTTTAAGGTAATGATTTCTTTAAACTGTTCATATTGGAGGCAAGTGGTTAGTGTATTGTACCTTTAAAGCTGTTGTAACCAGTATTTTATATAAACATGACATCTTGTATGTGACATGAGTCACCTGTTGTGATGAAGAGAAATGTGACCTGACTCTGCTCCCCTCAGCTCTCTGCTCTCTCTGTTTTAGCACCTCATTGATTTGGTTTTCTGGCTCAGCTTTACTGTTTTTATTGACTCTCACCATTTTCATTTCTTAGCTGCAGCAGCTGTTGTAAAAATAAGGCTTAACTGTACGCTGCAGCTCAGTGTACAGTTGAGCAGCTCAGCACCAAAAGGGTTTGCTTTACCCATTTCCCAGAGGATTGTGTGCACAAACTTAAAGGAGAGTGAATGCTGGAGTAACATTTATCAGCTCCAAATAAATGCTAATGTTGCTCCAGAACTGCTGGATGCGTAAATAGGCATTCGCAAGCACAAAATTCCAACCTACACGGCAATATGTCATGTTGTGTTTACAAATTGTTTCTATGGTAAAAAACTGGTTACTCTGAGGATTAAAAACTGGACAACAGTATTGCTAAAATAGCCGCAATTACTGATTTTTTTACCGTATAAAGCACTTCCATAGTTTGGCATGGGATTGGTATTGCCATCAAATCACACTACTACATACTGTTCATATTCAAAATAAATGTAATAAAAATATGAATTACTGTATTTTATGTTTCCACTGGTATATACTACTATTCAAAAGTTTGGGATCACTTCATAATATCCCTGTTTTAGAATGTAAAGCAGATTTTATAACATCAAATTGATCAAAAATGCAGTGTAGATACATACAGAGCCTCCTTTATCAGCAGCATTAGCCCTGTGTTCCAACATGTTTTCTGATGCAAGTTTATCAATTTAAAAGCCTACTTGATCTTTAGCGAAACCTTGTGCAATTATGTATGTTTTCGTGGAAGACATTTCTTAAGTGACCTTCCAAAATTTTGAACAGTAGTGTATGGATCTCCTCACACTGTGTTATAGTTTATTATCTGTTTCTTTCTCTCAGGGAACAAAACAATAAGCGTCGTGTTAAGGAGATCGTAAAGGAGTTCTCTCTGCTTTGTCGAGGTCTGCAGGGCTCTGGATACTCAGATTACTAGCCTGAGCTGATAATGTTGCATCAGACTTTCCCTTCGAAGCAAGTCTCTGTCAAAGGTCACAAAAAGTAACATCCAAAACAAACAATCTAAATGTGTTTCACTGACAAATGGTGCCAAACAAAACTGTTCATCTGAGCAAGTAACAATGGACTAAACAAAAAACACTTCACTTTGACTGAACCAAAGTAAAACAGAGATCAACAGGACTGTTACATGTGAGACTCTGTGGAACATGTTTATAATAAAACATCTTTGTCAGCATGATAACATTTTTAAAAAGATTCATAATACACTTTCCTTACAGTATCTTTAGGAATCTTTTTGACAACTGACAAAAATATCAATAAACCCATTATTCTTTACAGCTGCATGGGCAACTGCGTATGTGTTCACTTATTTATTGTTTCGCTTTTGTTGTATAATGCTGTAGATGATCACACATTATCAAAATATAGAAACCCTCCCCACCCGAGCCAGGCTTGTTCGTCTTCTCTCTGTTACAAAGGAGAGCCTTTTAAAAATGTGACGTCATTACATTATATAGCTTAGAACTCTTGTACATGTATACTTCTGCTAATAAAACAAATCACTTTCACAACAGAAAAGAAAACAAGACCACTTTTTCAAGCAGACAACATGTCCTGATAATAAACAGCTTCTGTTTCTTTTTTAAATCAGTGACATCGCTGTGAGGGATGGCAGTTGTCACGGGGGCTGCACCCGCAGTACAAAACGTTGACTTGTGAAGTCCTGTCATAATGTTTGCTGATGTGGAGGGTTCTGAGATGAGAGGGGTGTAAGTGCTTTGGGTGTTTCTGGGTGACTGTGCAGTTCAACCACAGCTCATTAGTGTTCTCCTGATCCAGTCCTGACCCAACATGTTCACTATCGTATTCTTGTGAAAAGGTTCAGCACTGACTTTGATTCCTGAGGAAAACAAACATATATGTTTGATTTAAATCAAATGTGCTTAATTGAAATGTTTAGAATCATGAAATTGTCATTCATATCATGCTGCTCCAGACACAGAATGGATCAGACTTGTACCTTTGTGCAGCGTGTCTTACTGAAGACATTCCAGAAACGTAGTGTCTCGTCCCCAGCTCCTGTAACGATGGCCTCCCCATCTGGTGACACAGCCTGAAGAGGAAGGAGAAACAGAAGGTGGTGAAAGGGTGGAAGTGGTTTTGGCATGTGTGTGGGAAACTGCTATTAAAAATACTGAGAAATGTTCTACTTTACTGGAAACTAGAATAAATTGGCTGCAGCTATGTACAGTTAGTACCTGCATCAAAACACTGAACAGTATAATAAGAGCTCTGACTTCTTATCTATACAACTACAACCTTAAAATGCTGCCTTTACTTTAAGTATTAATATGATAGGATAATATGAGATGACATTTTATTGAGCCCCAGAAGGGGAAATTCACATCACAGCAGCAGAGTAACATTAAAAGTTAAATCACCTAATCATTTCCACACTACTATAGAAACAGAATTTATTAAAATCTGCAGCCTTACCAGATACAATACTCTGTAGGAGTGCCCTGTCAGCTTGGCCACCTGTGTTAACGACGGATACTTCCACACAAGGATCTGGTTCTGAGAGTAGCCATGGGTGCTCACCTTCAAACAAAGCAAGTGCAAATAACTATAAATAAAAAATACACATTTGTTCGGAAATTCTGTAGCATTTTGTTACAATGAGAGATGCTTCTAAGTTTACAGGACATTCACACGTGGATTCAAAAGTCTGGGCCAACAACAGTTGCCATTCATTGTCAGTGATGAGTGGGCTTTGCAGTTTCCCCAAACAGAGAATAATCTTATTGATTTAATACATTGTCATTATCCTTTGCTACTAGACCACACTTACTACTTCATAACACAGAAAGAACCTGGTAAAGGTCCAGTATGGTCATACAGATACTGCTTCTCCAGTATGTGCAGTACATTCATAAGTGTGTACTTCCTCACCAGTTCGTTGGCGTATTTGGACCACGCCAGGTTGCAGACCTGGGAGCCAGTGTCTGTGCTCTGCAGTGCCTGACCCGTCAGTGTGTTCCAGAAACGCAGGCAGCGGTCGGCCGTACCGCCCCCTGAAGCCAACAGCCCGTGTTGGTGGGGGGACCAGGCAATGGCCTTCACTGCTGCCAGGTGGTCACTGTACTGCTGCATTGGAAGCAGACTGGCGCTGTTCCACACCAGCAGCTGACCAGGAAAAGACCAGAAACAGGATCCTGAAACTTGAGTTCGTTCACTTTTACTCTCTTAGATTATTTAAGATAAACCCTGGGTGCTACCCTAGAAGACTCTATAATGTACTACAGTTTCATTTAAGTCAAGTCTTGTATTCTCTTACCTTGTTGTCATTTCCTCCGGACGCAAGATGCTGGTGGTCAGGAGACCATTTGAGGCCACACACTTCTTGCCTGTGACCTTGCAGCCTCCTCTCAGCAGAAGGCGGGGTTCTGACATCCCGCTGGAGGATCACTCTGTCCCGACTTCCTGACGAAAGCTGCTCCCCGTTCCATGCCAGGGCACCTTGAGCACAAACAGTAGGAGAGGAGGCGCTCATATTACACTGTGGCCATAAACATGAATCATGTCTCTTTTATATAACGTATGCTCAGTGGTCCAGTACATACAGTACATAATGGAATTTGCTTTTACAGACAAAAACACACTATCCAGCAGTGTGCAAATCCACTTTACTTCACTTATGACTGACCTACACGGGCTGAGTGACCCTCCAGACTGGTTAGCTTCCTCCCTCCTGCTGCATCCCAGATCTGAACATAACCTTTGTGGGTTCCAACAGCAACCAGACTTCCCTGAGAGAACCAAAACCAAACATCAATCAAAGTACTGCAGCAGTTACACGGTTACTTTCTCTCGCGGTACTTGGACACATGAACAATTAATTCAGCTCTTACCCGCTCATTCCAACAAACAGATGTTACAGAGTCTCCATCCACTGACAGGTCACATAACCTGGTCACCTGTTAAAGACACAACCATTTACCACATCTGCCAATTTCCTCCTGCTTTCAGACTTTTTAATAAACTTGAATAACATATCAGATGAAAGCTATATTCGTCCCCTACAGGGCTTTGATAACTGCACAAATGTTGCCAATAAACGTAAAAACATAAATGATTTTTTTCTGACCTGGCTGGTGCAGGCACTCCACAGGTAAACACAGGCTCCCAGGCCAACACTGAGCAGGTTACCCGCTGACCAGTCTACCAGGTTGAGGTAGAAATCATCCTGCAGCTCCGGGGCATCCAGCACTTTGAAAGGGATCTTAGAGATCTTACGGGCTGGTTTGCGAGGGGAGCGGAGCAGCTTGTGACTACAGAAGCATCGAGAAGAAATGTGGAAGTTATGCAACCTGAACGTCAGAGCAAACACTTAGTTCAATCTGTAGTAAATGACATATACCATACCTCTTGTTACTAAGCAGAGACAGGGAGTATGGTGAGACTTCATTACCACTATCAAAAGGCACTCTCTTAGTGTGAACAGTGTACTGTGGAGATACAAAGCAGAGGAGATCAGTGTTTCTAGGTTACTTTTCTTTTTTAATTATTCATTCTAAACTGAATTATTAGCAATTAGCGGTAGACTCTGCTCCTTATTCCCTTTTTTTTACATTTCCAAATAAAAGTTAAAAAAAAGAAAGTTAAATAAGTGTTTATGTAGTCAAACTGTCTAGACAGATCAAACCTACTATGATTATGATGACCATCATGTCTATTTCAGCTATATGGAAACGATAGAAATGAACAGACTCTCACCCTAAAAAGGCCGTGAGAATCACGAGAAAGGACTGTGTGCCGCTGGTCATCTGAGTGCGGGTCTGGCACAGCCTCGATCCCTGCCCCCAGCAACTCATTCCTCAACAGGGCAGCGTATGCCACAGCATCTGGAGGTGAAGCAGTGAGAACCCAGTAGTAAAACTTTGGAACTTACACAGTTTTTAATAAACATTACATCAAATTGCCCGGTGATGATTTCTGACCTTTGCTTGAATCTGAACTGGCATCCTTAGACTTATGGTTCTGATTGGGAGAGCGACAGTTCTCCTGCAGGGAGAAGGAAAGACAATGATTTTGTGAAACTATATGACAGGTCAAGAGAAAAGCTATTAGATAAACTAATCAACTACTCACATTGGCATAATGGAAGTTGATGCTCCAGTTGCTCCCAGCTCGGGTGGGAATGAAGCGGTCCCCTGACTTAACACTGACAGGACTGCAGGTAGCACTTGCACACTAGGGCCAGAGAGAGAGAGTAAGACAGATAGACACCAGCAGGGTTATTGCTTTCTAATACATACTCTATGCACCAGCATCATTCAATTATATATTTTCACGTTAGATACAGACTGTGTCTCACACATCTGCCACATATGCACATTATGCCAGTTCATATGCGTCACGCATGCACCTACATTCGCAAAAATAAAAGGTTATATCCTGCTCTGTAGCTGTTATGTCACCTTTGACAGGCGGGCCCCTGTCGGCAGGTTCTGGTGGTTGATCTGCCTCAGCAGTCGCCTCTCGTACTCTTGGTCCATCTCTTCAGGGCTGACGAGCAGCAAGGCCCCTCTGCTGCCCTCCCCGCCCCCTTTAAACCTCCGCTCCCTCCGGGTGAGGAAATCCGCAAAGGATCCCCATCCCTGTGAAAAGCTGGTTAGCTTAGCTCAGAGCACACACCGATGTGGACAGCCCGAACCCACACACACGCGGAGCACCTTGAGATACGTGAACACATACCAAACGGCCAGTGTGTGAAATTCACTAAAGGCTACGTTAACCGTGTTTGAAATGCGTCGGTGATTGCTCGTAGTTACGACAGCTGCTGTACTAGTGACACTCGCACCGTTGTCATGGTATCATACTCGCGTGCACAACAACCCATTTTACCGTCGCGAGCGAAGTCACATCAGCTGACGACCGTTCGACACCGACGCTTCCTCACCGACTGACACCGAGGCTCAGGAGCCCGAATCAACTGCCGCCTGCGGCTGAACACATGAGCGCTGCCACGGGTGAAGGTGTGGTCTCCTCAAATAACAGCGGTATCATCCAAATGCCAGCAGCGACTCGCTGGTGTTGTTTATTTTCACGACAAAAAAATGGCGACCGATCAGCTGTGGCAGAAATTCTTTGGTTTGACTTCTGCTGTGTGCAGAGGAAGCGCTGCTCAACAGCGACCGCAGCTGGTGACTCACGCTCCCTGCAGGCCGCTCAGTGCTTGTTCCACCCGTGGCCACGGGGTGGCGCCGCTGCACTGCGCGTATTTACCTAGAGGCCTAAGACATTTAAAGTTGCTCTGCTATGAAGTGTTAGCTGTCATATGTATTTCCCCGCAGAGTGCACAGTTTCTACCAGTTTTCATTAAAACATATGAAAAGCAATCTTTAAAAAATTTGATATTTACATAGGTGATTCATTTTCAATGTTTAATTCAATGTTTAAAACAATATGTGTCTTTATTGACCATGATGACAGCTTTCATTGACCATGTGCTATATATATTGATGTTGGAAGGAGCTTAGATATCACATATGAATGTTTCATGTGGAAGTTGTGCAACAGAGAACATAAAAATACATATTTAACTAAATGAGGTGAATGTTGTGCGACACCAGGCTCCACAACTAAGCTTGAAACTTCATAACTTCTAATTTTATGACAATTAATCTTACTGTAAGCATTATTATATATTCCTAATTTTTGTCATCAAATAAAATAAAGAGGCCACTTTTTACACACATTTGAAAAAAAAAAATACATTCACAATGTCAACAATATGCAAACTGTTTCCTAGTTGAATATATAGAAAACAATATTTCTCCAGTCTCCAAAAACCTGGATTTTCCTGTAAATTAATTTTAATTCACTTCAAAAACCAACCTCTCACGTAATATGTAGAACATCTGTGCAGTGGTCAATAACTGTGTGTGCAGCAGAGAGTGAGAGTATTGATAACACATGCTTGCCTAAGGGTCCCTGTGCGAGTCAATAAAGATCTTACTTTTGCCCCCACTGATCCTAAATTTTCCATCCCTCTGCTAATAGCACTGCAGAGCACACAGATGAAACACACAGATAAAGGTTTAACTCTTTCATGAATGGCTTTTGTTCTGAGCCGCTATAACAGGAAGACAGGAAAACCGTCCTGCTGCTACGTGGGTTTAATGAGACTGACTGACATGGTAGGGTGCAGACATGGCATCTCTGGTGGCACTCTGATCTGCACGTAGGCCTGTCTGCTGCTGTGCCTTTTGACATCATTCTACTCTTACATGTCAGTAGACCCGAAGTAACCCACGCACACACTGTTTGTAGATCATCTTTGATTTGCTTTTTTTGTTTTGGAGGCTTTGTTTCCAGCACACACTACATTTACACAGATGTTCTTGCACTTCACTTAAGTACACTGTCATGCTTTATGCCACTTTAAACTTATACGTCACAACATTTATTTGGCAGCTGCTAGCTACTTTTTAAGTTAATATTTTACATTAAAACATATAAACTCATAAAATATAAATACAATCGTCAAAGATGAAACTTTTTTGTCTCATGAGCACTAACAAAAAATCTATTTTCCCCTTACATTTTGCAAAATATTTCACCTGTTTATACATTCACTTTGTTTCCCCAGTTTTCCAGTGTACCACACGCCCCCTGCCAACCTCAGAAGTAAACTTTGGCACAGGAGTTCTTGAAATTAACACAAATTAATGACAATTTATGCAACAGACTTTTGTCCTCTTTCTCTTCTTCTGTATCTAACAGTGTGACCCAGGCCCCAGGCTGGCAGCCACTGGACTACACCTAACTGTACATATACACAGCAGGTAAAACCAAGTCCATGTTGCCCACCGGTTAATATTCTGAAAATCTTTCAATTGAGTTATGATACAGCCTGAAATTACAGTCATTCAGATTATTTTTTTCCTTTTAATCTGCACTCATTGCCCCATAATGACACTGATAACAGAAAACATGAATTTAAACAACTGTATTATATGTAACATAGCAAAACTGAAAATGTGAATGTGATGGGGTCTGAATACTTTCTGAACTCTCTGTATATCTGTGACATGAAACTTTTTGTTTATTATTACTTGACTGATACTGTTTCTGTACTGTTATGAGCTTCAGTTCAGGATTTTAGCTTGTAACAACTTAGTTATATTAGTAATAGTTATATTGATATATTTTTAAGTAAAACTTGGTAAAGACTTCGCCACAGCTTTTCCTTATACTTTAAAGATACATTATAGGCATGTTTAGAAGACCAAAATCATACTCAAGTAAAGGTGCATGCATTTGCCCAAGAGTTACTCTTAGAGTTACTATTTTTCTAGCACAGTAAAAGTAAAAGTACTCCATTAAGGAAATGGTCTATTTTAAATAACGTTGAATTTGCTAATGAAATTTAAGATTTGTTGGGAAAATTCTGTTCAATTACCTCAAAATTGTTCTTAAGAGTAAATGAATAAATGTTTATACAACTCACTATATATGCATTACATACATGTGCCTACATGCAGGCACACACAGACACAAACACCCGGATTACTTAGACAGAGCTATCTGACCATCATCACGTTTTGCTTTTAGACAGTCCAGTCACAACAGCCTGGCTTATCTGCATCCTCCATCGGTTCCACACAGGGCAACGTGCAGCCAGGCCCACGTTTGAAAGGCCCGATGCCAACATGGAGGGCAGCATCAAGGGGTGTGTAGCAGCTGTCTGCCCTGGTTAGGACAGAGGGGGAAACACAGCGGCATTATCGCTCTTGCAATATAGCGCAGTTCAGTGGGCACAGAGGAAGCTGGGTCAGTGCTTGCAGACTGTGACGCTCTCAGATCCTTACAGGAATTCACAACAAAACAACAGGACTCTGACTAATCTCATCTCTGCTGGAACGACAAGAAAAAGAATTGTTTCAGTATGACCAAAAAATGGGGGAAAAAAAGTTGACATTATAACACTGTACTGTGGGTGTTGAATGCAGGCTCAGCATTTTTCCGGGCAAACATGGAGCTTTGTTGTTCATATCCTTTCTGTGTAAGTTGTTGTGGAAATTTTAGAGCTGGTGCATAACAAACTGATGTCTGGAAAATACACCGGCAGGGTATCATGTCAGCAGTACCACATGTTGTCTGATAAGGCAGATTCATAGTCAACAGCATTGGTGATTTACTAGTTGTTATAATGGCATCTAAAATCACGATTTAAGTCCTTTTTATAATATGTGGACAGTAATGTTCTGTTGAGTCAGAACATGAAACAATAAGGTTTCCAGGCCAGGTTCAGGTCTAGGCCAAGAGCCTATATCAAAAAGACCTTTGATAGCATATCAGGAGTTTACATTGTGCTGCAATCTGAATGTTGTGCTTATTTCACCCCTCTACATGTGTCATATTTGATATTTGTATGTTGTATAAGCCTCCTCTCTTTGTGTCTCTCGGTTTTTACCTCTCCCACACACTCTCTTACTTATCTAGAGAGCTACACAGCTGCACACACTCCCCTTTCTTTATCTGTTTCTCCTTATCTTTGAGTCAAATAAGGACAATTATTGATCCGGTGAAAATGCCTAAAAGGACACGTGGCTCACACATTATTTGGTTTACCGTGGACCTCCATATTTTGTGTATATGCAATAGCAGAGAACTGGAAGGTAACACAGTTGCACTACTTTCCCCTGTGTTACAGTGGGTTCCCTCTATCTTCAAATGTGAAATCTGTTCATCTGCAATGTGACATGGTTTTCTGTGTTAGTCTGTGTGTGCAAGTGTGCATGTGCCCGGATGTGTTATCTTGGAGTATTCGACTTGCAGGGATGATTATTATTATTATTTTACTTATTGTTTTTGACATATAAGGATGCTAGTGTACGTTTGGTACCACTTTGTCCCCAGAGGGATGTTCCCTTGCATGCTGGCTGCATGCTGGACAAGAAACCCTGAGGAATCAGCACAAATGACTGGCTAGACCATGTCCTTAAATGCACCGTGATTAAATGTGATTTGACACAGACATGTTTTACATTCAGGCTGATGTCCAAGGATCCACTCATTTTTTAACATCAAATACAGCCAATGCAAGCATATTTTTATGAGTGGAATAATTCAGCATAATGAATTTATCACACAGAATTTCCATGTGTCTGTTACTTATACTATGTTGTTTTTTCCTTATAACAAAGCTTCAGTTATGTTACTCAAATTTGGTATTAAACAAGCATCCATGTAAATCTCCTTTACCTTACGTTAGGAAAACATGTCTTACATTTTGGCTTTGTTTTGACATTTCTCCTGCATTTGCCCATTCTCTGTATTACATAACTACTGCCATGCACATTCAGTGTATCTGAATATATTTGAGACTGTTGCATGCAAAGGCAGAGCCACACTCAGAGAAACAATGCCATATCTATGATGACTGCCGCCATGCTTGATAACTCAATGATTTGTGACATTTTCTGGGAAGGACACATCCTGTTATTGTCCTATTCCTGCACTTTAGAGTCCACGAAACACAAACCTCCCATACACACACATGCAAGAGGCCTTAGAGGAAGCCATCTGCCTCATCTGATCTTTTCCAGATTCATCATTTTCTTTAAAGCGTGGCAGAACTGTCGTTTTCAACTCACTTCCTCACCCATCTGTCTCAGCCACTCTGAGCTGATCTTTGCCATCTCCACACACGCCTGAAACTCTATTAAATTATCCCGGAATGCCCCATATTAGCCTGTATTCCTACCACTGCCTGCCCAGTTGACTTCAGTCCTTACTGTCAACCCAACTAAAAACAAACAGCAGCTGGCCAGGAGAAACTCCAGGAAGACATTTGTTTTTATAAAGTGGATATGGAGGGACCAGGTTTGTTTTGCTGGAAGTGGTTCTCTTCCTCTCTTGCCTTGGCCCTGGGCCGTGGGTTCTTTCATGGCCTGGCTGGTAGAGTGCAGAAATAAGGCTGACTGGCTGTCAACTGAGTCCTCTAGCAGTGAGAGCCTCTGGCTCAGCCTAAACCCAAGCATTTCACAGACACTGCTGCAGGGGCCGGGGAAGTCTGTCTTCACCCTGCTGACGTCAGTTACAGACAGACCACAAGACTTGTGTTAGAGTTCCAAACAAACTTACTGCCCATTGCTATGGCAGTGTGGACCACCACCATGGAAAATACTAGTCCCTGTCTGCAGCAGTGTTTACCATAAACACCTACCTCCTTTTTGCTGAATCTAAAGGAAGAGGAAGCTGGTTCAGGGTTCCTGTTGTCATCTAGACATCCACAAACTCCAAACGAATCAAAATATAATACCTCAAACATGCTCCTCATAATTTACCATGTGATTTATGAATTATGTATCTCACATGTAACATATGCAGTGTGATTTAGGTTGTGTTTTGAAAGATCAGATTTTTTTTACAGCAGATTCTCTTTGTACTGATACCTGACTTCTGCCCAATACTGCCACCACATAGCTTTCAAAGCTAAGTAATGAATGTCTGCCAAACCTTGATGACAGTGTGAATGTAATAAAATACCTGGTGGAATGTATAATTGAGCTGAGAACTAATAATTATATAATAAGTATGAGTTGTGTTATCAAATTAAGTTGATCAACCCTAAAGAGAGTGACACCACAAAGACTGAAAAAGTAGAGCACATTAACAGGAAGGTGCGTGAGCCTACACATACTATAAGTAGCAGTGTGGTTGAGGTTATATTAGTAAATGTATTAATGCTCTTACTCAGAAAATGAAATCAGTACTAGTCATCTCTTCATTCTTATTTTACTCAGTATGCATCAGCCTTCCTGTTTCATTGCTGGCCTGGTGTCCAGCAACACTGAAATCAAACCAGAGGGATGAGACATCACCAGTGTCACTACAAGGAAATGACTGAAGAGTGAATCAAGTTGCTTTGCTCCTGTTATTTCCACCTGGTTTTCCCCTCAAAGCTGCAAAACTGGAACTATGACGTGAGCAAAACCACATCAGTCAGTATGTTGTAATTGCAGGATTGTGTTTGTGGGAGTGGCTTTGGAGGTTCATCTGAACTCTGTTATGTTTCATTGTCTGATTGCACCTGGGTACACCTGAAGTAAGTAACGCCTGGCTGCCTTTAAGACATGAAATGTAGGCCATTGAATGTAACATTACATACAATTCAGTCTCCAAGTTAAAGAAAGGTTGATCAGATAATGAAAAAAACATAGACCAGAACACTTTAATACATGCCCATTTTAATAATCTGATAGAAAACATTTATTGAGCACAACATACACTGTTTTACCATCTATTGTGAGGAAAACATTGAAAAAATACATTTGGAACAATGTTATATATTACAGCAAAATATTCCTACAGCTGTACAATGACCCGTCACTGTACACAATATTCTGCTGTAATTGTCCAGCCTTCATAATCCACCAGGAACAAAGGACAAAAACAAAAGCTGCACCTCACCTGAGGTGTTGCTGGTTCAGACTTTTCTGACTGGAATTTAAAACGTACATTTCAAATTAGTCAAAAGTGAACCGCAAAACTTCATGTTATGGTTTTACAGTGAAATAGCTTGGTGAATACAACAAATCAGAAGTTCAGTCAAACTGTGATTTGACATGTGATATTGCATATAAATTATTACAAATATACAGTGAATATTATTAATCAATACCAATATTACCATGTACAAGGAGAAGATAATAAATACACTGTTACAAACAGCTGAAGGGTCAGTACAACACAGCTGGGTGCAACAAGGCTGTGCAACTTTATGACCATTTCACACACGTTCATACAAAGACACGCACACACACATTCATGCACACACTCACACACACACACACACACACACAGGAGACGTCATGCCATGACAAGACACGGACCTCCCTCTTATTGTGAAGGTTGCACCTTAAAATGTGGTACCTATAAGGTAGTGTTGGACAGATCAGCAACCAGCTGCGGATCCGTCCAAATAAATCAAAGTGCTGGATTAAAAACTACAAGATACAATTATAGCTGACAGGTGTCGTTTTAAATGTGCACACAGTTTTACAGTCATTCAGAGTTCAAAATGAGCCATGGTAAAATGGATTCATGACAATGGAATGCTGTTAACCACAACAGGTGTGTGTGTGAGTTGATGATAGGGGAATTACAAGGTTCAAATAGCTCAACTCGCTGGAATAACAATGACCAGTTTGACTTAATTACTACGTTTCATACCCATTGTTTATCAGGAACTATGAGAGATCAATTTGCCTTTTCGCTGAACATTTAATTTGTTACACAACTGACACTAGAACATGTCATCCCATTTCTTTGATGTGGCAGTGAAGTCATCAAAGTGCTTGTCTTTACAGGATATGTGGCATTTGAACTGAAACGCACAATGTTTTTCCACTTTCCAGGAAACTGAGTTATTTAATTGCTTGTGTAATGATTTATTTACTGACTAAATTGAATAAAATTACTATAATGTCTTTAAATTTCTGATGTTTTTATCGCTTTCTTCATCATACTGTGTGCCTCAAAGTGCAAACTGTGCTGGGAAGTCAACTGATTTTAGAAATACATCCACTGAATGCTTTTGTGAGAATAGGCTTATACTATTGCCAGAACGTCAGGAAGACTGTGTGAGACATAAATGTCCTTACTGTAGAAAAGTTTTACACATTTTACAGCTACATGAATGTGTTCAATAAATTATAAAAACACTTAGCAAAAGACAAGGTTGTAAAAAAAAAAAGGCACACAACTTTTTTAAACACCAAAGTGTTAGTAAAAGCTACTTGGTTACAAATAACTTGCTGACCAGTAGTTTTAACCAGGTGGCATCCAATCCTGACACAATAGAAAGAATTTAAATGCACATAAAAAATGTCCTGAAGTGCAAGTGTGGATTAGTGGATTTGTAACACTCCACCACGAATTCATATTGTTCACTTCACCTTCTTTGTGTATGAGAACCAAGATCCAGCCCTGCCTCTGCAGTCAGACAGCAGTCCCTTCTTCAAAGAACAGAGGCTACACTCTTCCAGCTCCCTTCTTTGGGCTTAATAACAAACTGCTGCAGGGTTTCCAAGCCTCATTTGGGCTTCCCCACATTCAGTTAGGCGCTATTAGCCAGACAGCTCCAAAGAGCCAGATTGCAGGATTTCTCCACTGCAATAAAATGAATTCAGCCAAAACAGCGAAACCTGTTACGCTCTAACAGCTCCATTTCAGCTATGTTTCCGCTGGGGAGACATCATGCGTCACCATTTCTACCACATCCTCATTAGAGGGATGATCTTTGAGCGTCACACCATCACACGCATCAGCCGTCTCCATCATTGTGCTCTCACTGTCTCCACCCTGGTCATCTAGGGTCAGTTCAAATTGAAATTTACTCGTCACGGGCCCCCCCTCCACCTCTCCATGTTGGCCTCCTTCTCCATCACTGGTGTAGAAGGGAGGGGAGGGACTCTGGGGGATCATGCTCTGGTACCAGTTTCTGTTGTCCTCCAGCGTGTCCAGGATGTCCTGGGCGTCAGGGTGGACCAGATCAGCCCACGTTTCCCACAGGGGGTGGACGATGTAATCAATGAAGCCAACCTGGAAAAAACAGAGGGTTATATCAGTTAAAATGAAAAATTACTTAAAATATTAAATTTCTATTTTTGGAGGTGGATTTGTGTGCTCTCTACCTGTGTTCTCTCCACTGAAGCTGTGTGCTTGTCGCACATCGCGCTGATCTCCATCCCCCTCTCCCTCTCCCTGTCTCCCTGATGAAAGAACTCTTCCATGATCCTGTCTGTCCACTGCCGGTACAGATCCAGAGGCTTGGTAGGGTTGCTCAGATCAGCACAATGAACCATGTTGCGTAAAACCTACAGAATCAAATAAAACAATTATAGCATCTTGCATCCCTGTAGTGCGTCTGAGTGACTACACTGCATGCTGCTAACAGCATGTGTCTTACCTGCATCCTGTCTGTGTAGTTGTCCAGCATCAGAACTCCAGAACTAGTGACTTTCTTGGTTTCCACCATAGTCTTGAGGTCAGCCAGCAGGCTCATGTGTTTAGACATGTCAGTCGCCAAAACCTGGAAGACAGAAAGACACACAGAATGAATGCAAGAAATAAGGTAGGAACAGAGAAACAGAGTAATGAAGATGTCACTCTGAAAGCTGCAAATGGCCTGCAGCAGACAGCTGTGGACATTTCCTCACCATGTCAATGACCATCCTCCGGAGTGTCTGCCTCTGCTTCTTGGTGAGGTTTTGGAAGATGTCGCAGTTGTCTTCCTGCAGCAGTTTGAAGCCCACAGCCAGGTGGTGGTTTTCCAGCACTGACTCATCGTTGTACATAAGAGCCAGCTCAGAGTCTAAAAGCAGAAGAGGGATGGAGAGAGGGAGAAACAACAGAAAGAGAGAAATTAAACTGTGCTCTACATTTTTTAAGTCAGGTCAGGTAACCATGGCAACAATGCAAAGTCTCTTAAAGCCCACATTGTTGCCTTTAGAGTCAAATCCCATTAAGCCATGCAAATATTTCTGGCTATTTTGTAAATGTAGACTAAACATATGAGTGCTCCGACTTTTGTGACCAAACACAACTTACTGGTGTTGATGAGGAACTGGTTGGACACTCCTGGGTGGTCCACGTCGTGAATAGCTGCAGCAAAGATGGCTGCTAAGATCTCTAAATCAGTGAAGACTGCCTGTATTGGAAAAAAAAGCAAAAGAATAACAAGAGATTAGCTTTCACAGTTAAAAAAACTAACTAAGGTATCAGACAATGGTTTGTGGCTGATCCTTTTATGTGTCATCTTTTCAGGCATGCAGTTTCAGGGCCATGCCAGTATTGGTGACAGTGATGCCAGTCACCTCATTAAATCATAACAAACAGGTTGAGAGAAAGGCGTGGGCGATGGTGTCATATTTAATGGTGTGACATGCAAATCAGAAAAGTAGCCAGAACTTAATGGAAGAAGTATTATTTGTAAGTTAAATATACCAACTTCTAACTAAACTTTTTAACAAAAACTTGTGAAATACATGGTCACTGGCAGGGCAAGCAATTAACAAATACACATTTGTTTGTGAAAAAACAAAGGAACAGAAAGTCAACTCAAACTAATTTTAGGTGGCTTACATCCAGTGCTGGAGTAGACAGAAGGGTGTGTGTGGACTGGGCTACATCTGCAGCGTGCAGGCTGTTGTGGTAGGCCACGTCGGAGTGATAGTGGTCCTCCAAGGTCAGCATAAACGTCACAAAGGTGTCTGTTGGAATCTTGAATGTCCTCATCAGGTCTCGCTCCTGCATGCGACACAGAGGGAGAAAATTAGATAAACAAGACCTTGACAGTGAGAGGGGATCTCTCACTGAGGATGTTCCAGAGTGTTTGTCCTAAAACTAAACGTTTAAACAGTATTTGTCAAATTGTGAATTGTATACTACAGAAAAGGCTTTGCTTTCCTACCAAGCTAGAAACCACTTTCAGCTGCTAATGGCGCTCTAACAGATGTCGCTGTACTGATACTGACAACTGAGTATTATAGAATGTACTGTACGCACTAACGTGGGAGGTGCCTCATGGCTCCTTTACCTATTTATGTATGTATGTATGCTTTCCCTTTCTTTTTATGAGCCCTCACTGACTTGACAAGGTGCTGGAAAATGAGGAGGGCGAAGAGGCAGGTCACTGACCTGAAAGATGGTGTACATAACACATGTGAGCGGTCGGTTGTGGGAGTGCTCGGCCACCTTGAAGATATTCAGGCCCCATTTGTTGATGTTCTCCAAGTCCTATTGCAGAGGTTAGAATTTAAGTGTTCCAGTCAGAAAGACAAATGATTCATCTTTTTTTCTACCTGCGTTATCTGTTCACCACTTACCTTCGATAGCAGTTCTTCCTGGTCTGTCTTAACCCCAAAGCGATTGCCAGTGCCCCCAGAAATGCTGGGTGTGTGGCTGACCTTCCTCACCCCACTGATCTGAGTCATCATCCCACCCAGCTGCTGCTGCTGTTGGCCTTGCCTTCTCTTTCTTTCCCTGGACTTAGGAACCGGGCATGGAAGCTCCAATTCATTCTGTTTATCTGAAGAAAATACAAAAAGAAGACACAAAAAAAAAAGAGAAAGGGATAAAAAGTTAGTTATCCTTTATAAAGTAAAGGAGTAGAGTGGACTAAGCAAGATAATGCAAAAGTTAGTTAACACTGGTAGACCTCTCACACCTATATGACAACACATTAAAGCTGCACTTAAATCAATCCTTCAGTTGCAGTCCTCTCCACTAAAATATATTATTGACTGCAGTTAAGACAAAAAAAATTAACTTTAGTTACATAAACAATATTCTCATACAAAGGTGTGAGAACATCAAAATGGCATAAAGGGTCAAGTTGTGTTCATGAGGTCTGGAGGTCATCAGGAAATCTGACATTGTTCTAGTTGCCAGTTCATTCTGAGAAACTCAGCCGTGTTGTAATAACAATCCGCAGAATCATGAAAAACAGGTTCATATTAAGCTGAAATGTTTAAGGGAGGGACTTGTTAGTATGCTGGTTTGTGTAGAGCGTGTGATTCCACTCAGTCTGCTGGCTGACTGAGGTTCACACATACTGCACACAGCAGACATTGTGTGTGAGTGAAAGACTGTGTCCTACACAAAGCACAGGAAGATGTTCTCTCTACACCTGCAATGCAGATGACAAAAAACCACAAAGCTTCCAAAATAAGATTAAGGTTCTCTCTGTACTCTTGTATTTGTCTCTTCTTCCCAAGCAGCACTATCATGGCTGAATCAGCTTCACTCTTAATGTTGGGAAAAGTTTGTTTCTTTTCTCTCTTCTCTCCTTTTCTTTTTTTTTATGGTTTTCCTTAACAGAGAAGAGAAGATGGAGATGCAGAACATCAGTCTGCACACATCCTCAATAAGGTGGCTACCTGGATTGTGATGAGTTGGTACAGGAGGGAAATTGAGCTGTTTGCAGAGCTGGCAAACTGACTGACTGGCTGTGAGTCATGAAACACCACCAGGCTTTTAGGAGAAAAGGAAGCACTGCAGTCCTCTTGATGAATAATACAGTGTCTATCTGGACCTGATAACTCTGTATGCACACAACCATTCTCCTCTCTCTCACTTATTGCCTTGATCTCTCCAAAGGGAAGTCTTCCCTGAGTACAACAACTCCCTCTCTCCCTATTCTCCCTCCACATCTCTCTGCAGTTTGAGCAAGGAACTTTCCCTCTCTCTCCTTTATACCAGATCAGACTGGTTTGAGAGCAGTGAAGCAGACAAATGTGTTTCCCCGCTAGTTAGCACATGCTTTGGGTAACCTTACAACTTCTGCCACATTCAAACTGTGATATATGGGAAGGATCCTGTCTTGTGTGATGGTCTGTGCGGTTATGTGTGTGTATATGTGCTGCAGTGCTCACCTAGGAAGGTGTTGGAGATGTACTCAGACACTTGGTTGCCTGAGCGACTCATCTCAGACAGGTGGCTTAGCTCCCGGTTCAGCATCCTCTTGAACTGGAGTGAAAAAGACACATAAGATTTAATGATCATTCAATGCTTTACCCTGAGAAGAGAAACCATTTCCTGTTATTTCCAACTGAAATATGTCCCATGAGGACATGGAGCTTTTTATGCACCATATAAGGTCTGTGTTTATGTGTTCTTGGTCATGAGTTTGAGTGAGGCATAAATAAATAAATAAATAAAATTGCATAGTAATTTAGCAAACATATGCGATAATAATATATATACATATTTAAAATGTATGTATAAAATGCATTGTAATAATGTTTTTGCGCAGTTTTTCCAGGGACACAAAATGTACCCGAATTTTCGCAGTGCATACGATAACTAAGCTACAGCATGATGGCAGAATCAGCATCATCTAATCAGTACATCTAAGCGTGTAATTGAAACATAACAAAACCAATGTGGGAAATCTGAGACATTTCACTGGTTGCAATGAAAACAGATGAACAAACAGTATGCGCATGTTACCCCCCCCACACACACAGTCTCAAAGTCCCAACAATGCCTGCTATCCTCTGGGACAGACCTTGATGTATCCCCAGGACACAGAGAACAGGTAGTTGGCCTCAGGCATGGTGCTGAGCTGTGCTGAGCCCCTGGTGCTCCCCAGCAGAAGCCCTGTATGCTCCTCTCTGAGTGGACCCCAAGGCTGAGCTCAGCCTACAGCCTGAAGCTCAAGGCGGCACCAAATCGCCGCCTTCCAATGGTCGACTACGATAAAAATGCCCCAGCTGTACTAGAGAGGGGCTGTGGTGGACCCCTACATCCCTGGCCAAGTAGACCTCCGCCAATCGTCGCCTACTGTTATCCAGGATTGCAAGCCCCTGGTGAGAGTGATGGAATCCCCCTGAACGCAATCAATATTTCCTTTCTTATTCTCTTGTTCTTGCTGCCTCCACCCGTCGCTATAAACGTCTGTCTCCTGCTGCCACTATTGAATTCAGTGACATTCAGGGGGAAAATCCAGCCTTCCCGAGATTGAGCGAGACAGGGAGGAAGGGCAAGCTCTGAGATAGACGGAGAAAAGGAAAGGAGGGACGGAGAAAAGCAGAGAGGAGGAGGAGAAGGGAGCTCTAGCTGTAGAGTCCCCTGTGGCACACAGACTAGTGGAGTCTCTCTCTCTCTCTCTCTCTCTCTCTACCTCCTACTCCTGCATAACACTGAGCCATGCACAGCACTGCAGAAAATGGGAGTTTGGAAACCCCCCCAACATCTTTCTCTTTATTTCTATCTCTTTTTTATCTCTTTCTCTTGCACTCTCTCTTCCACTTCCCCCACCCATGTCTCCCTCTTGTCTTGCTCCCTCAGTAATGCAGATTCAATGCATACTGCGCAACATGAGGCTTTAAAACACCAGAGTGTGCATCACATGAGTTAGGAGACAATGGGTATAAATTTACCAGATTGGTTTTAAATCTTTCTATACATTGTATGGATGGAGCCATAAGGTTCTATACACTGTTTACCACATAGACATTATATTATTCTGCATATAAATATGGTCATTCCAAAAACACTGTGTTGACTCACTGCAGCACTTTGCCTGTATCTAAGACACAAAGATAAAGGCAGACAATCAGATGAGAGTTTTCAGTCTGCAGCCCCCCAGTGTACCACCAATTGCACGACAACCTGAACGCCATGGCAACAGAGTCACGTGGCACACTCTGTCGTTCTCATGGTGGTCCCCACTCTAAACACATTGCATCACATCACATACATGCACAAGCAGGCAAGTACAACCACTTAAATACACGCCTTTAATACAAAACAATAGCAGAGAACTCAAATAGCCAGCAGACACTACTAAGGTAGAAGTTGTAAAAATCAGCAAAGAAAGAAAGATAATCTCTGGGTTGTGTTAATTCAATCCTGCAAAATGTTTTTTTTCCTTGACAATAAAGAGATCCACTGATGCAAAACAACTAATCTTTATGATAAATGCAATGGAATAATGATGCAATCAATGCTATTTCCTAAAAATATGACTGTTTAGATGCTATGAGATTAGATGAGGACTTTGATAATTTGTTACAGTGGGGTCTATTCTCCATATATTAAAGACCAGACTCTCTATGGTCTGAACAGCTGTCTAATAGATGTCAAGCAGACAGCTAACATATACTTGACTGTGAAACTGAATACCACTTTCAAAGCATTGGCTGCACTTAAAACCCAAAAAGCCAGTCCGTAAAATCAAAGGGAGCTCAAAAGAATGAAAATTTTAGCTCAGAATCAGACAGATTTATTCAATTCAAAGGAAGCTTGTAACTGGTTCTTTGCAGGAGCCAAACACTGTGGAACTCTACGAATTGAATTAGGCACAAAGCCACATGTCGGTCACCCAGATCCATGCAGCTAAGCTCAGATACGCACAGCACACGCTCAAAGCATGGTCTCCAGCCTGTGAGTGTGTTCAAGAGGTTACTTAATGCATGGCGTTAACACATACATCCTTGTATGTGAGCAGAGAGTGTTCACATTCAGAACAAACCCTTATCTTAGGAAATCAAGAGGAGTTACAGAAACGCAAAAAAAAAAAACTTGTGGTTAGTTCTCAGAAGATAATGAGCTGATGTTTTAGTAAGTTTGAATATTCTCTGAAGATGCACACTAGAACCATTTTTTCACAATAAAATGCAAATGATATGTGGGGTATAAGTCAAAACATAAAATAATAATGTTTTGTACGCCACATTTGCAACACCACATTGCAAGCTCTGTCTTTATAATAGGAACTGACCAATGACCAAGATAAGACGTGAAAATCCCAATGTAAATATAAAAAATAAATAAATAACTTTAAAAAATTAAAAATGAATCTGCCAGTTGAACAAAATCACACTCTACATATGGAAGATCACATTCTTAAAGCACAATGTAAGCGGCTCCAAACCAAACTCACCTTTTTCCAACTCGTAAGCATCCCAAAGTTTTTCTTCTGCTTTTCAGAACAACATACTCCCATTGTCACTTTACAAAACTCAAACACAACACAAAATAAATCCTGTAAAGTTTCACGAGCCAAATTTTTATTCAGCGCTTCTCATACTGTGCCTGCTTCCTCTCTCTATTCTCTTTGTTAAAGTGGTGTCAAGCAGGAAACATAC
Source organism: Helostoma temminkii (assembly GCA_900302695.1). Lineage (NCBI taxonomy): Eukaryota > Metazoa > Chordata > Actinopteri > Anabantiformes > Helostomatidae > Helostoma > Helostoma temminkii. The sequence continues at coordinate 73,660 of OMLM01020124.1, read as the reverse complement.
AGCGATAAAACTGACTTGACTGACTGGCCTACACAGTCTAAGAGATTAATGACTCCTCCCTCTAACACAGGCCTGAACATGTGTCCCCACCTACTTCCCTTTTACTTGATAGAGTAATTCACTGAGATCATTTACTGGTAGACATCCTGCTTCCTAACATGGCCTTAGGCTCCAACAACTAACATACCTGAGCTCATCACAGAAAAGTCCCAAATGACAAGTTAAGCAACCTGCTATACTGAGGTACAGTTGTGGAAATTCACAAATGCCTTGAATGTATTACGTTGGGAAAAGTCTCTAAAAGTTGCCTCAGTTCTTATGGATCATTTTGACCTTGAGTTAAACACTGCAGAGATAAAATACAACTGCACAGGAACAGCTTGACATCATAATGCAATGCCATGTGCAAACTTAAAAAAACCCACAGTGAGCCAATGCTGCCTCTGGCCCATGTGTGGTTGTTTATAATGTCAACACAGTGAATTATGCCCAGAGAGTTTTCACAGTTTAGTAACGTTAGAAAGACACATTTCCTAGAAGGTGTTGATCAAAAGTAGGTAAGAGCAGGCTTACAGTGAAAACAACTTTCATATTTACCTTTCTTATTTTGACTTATTTTTCATGATAACAGTATATTATTGAGGTAAAACTTTTGATTACAATTACGTCCCATAATCATTACTGTAGGTTGTCTGATCTTCCTACCACTCTTTTGGTCAAAAGGAATCACAGCACTATAATTTAATGTCCATTAAATGTCCCTACTACAGCTACAGACCCACCACTACATCTGTTTCAATAATTTTGTCATTTTTTCCCTTCTGAAGATGGCGGTGCTTCAAAGTTGAAGTGACCACACGTGAGTTAAAGTTTCCTACTTGCTTGTGCTGTGCTCGGGAGCTAGTTCGCACGCTAACCCACACGGCGCTAAACTTCACTAACTGGATTCAGATGGCAGTGTTTGTTCAAGGCCGTCACCAGCATCACCATGGAAGTGTGGCGGGGGTAATGATAGTGAGGGGCAGGGAAGCAGCTCCCTTCTCTGAGGTCACAGCGACCAGACTGGTGGTCAGCAGGGTGTGTGGTCCTATTGCCCCGGATACACCTGTGCCCTTGTACAGTGAAAATGGAGACACCCTGGGTATGATTGTGGGTTCAAATAAATCCTCTCTGGATTGCATGGTTTTGCTCTTTCCCAGCAAAACCTTTTAGATTATTGCTAATTTAATAGTGCAATAATCTAGAAATTTGACACAAATTTTGCAATAAAAATGCAATGGGGCCAATAAATTATTTATTTTCATCACTGTACAAATTGCACAAGAAGTTATATCAATGCTGATTCAAAACTGTAACATCATAAACGGCTGATCTTCTTTTGACAGCAGCGTTGGTCAACAAAAATGGTCAACTTAGTGGTGGTACTGGGTCATACTGACAGGACTCTGACTCACGGTGAAAAATGTGCATGGCCAGTCTGACGAGACAGTTGTGCGGCTTTGTGCCTACAGAGCCTTTTGCTCATTGTCTTGATAGTCCCAGTGACGCACTTGTCCTTAAAGACTCAACCTGGTTGCCTGGTCAAAGCGCTGCTATTGTCATCTTGTAACCAAGGAGAGAAGAAGGGGGGCCAAAGGAGGGCACAGGAAATAAATGAGAGGAAACGGGTGTCACGGTCACAGTCACCCGTCATGGTATGACAACCCCTCCCCCCATCCCAATCTGCTCTTAGACCACAGTACATGGAACAGACGGAAATGGACAACACCACCCTGAGTGTTTATAATCTGATGCTGCCGTACAGTCTCGACTGTTTGTGTGGGGGCTGAGTAATACCCTGCACTGTATAGCAATTTGGTTGAGCTCTGAATTCCATTATTTAAAACAAAATGTTGAATTTATTCAGTCTGTAACTGTAATTGATAAAAAATTTACTTAACTAGAGTTGTCAATGTCCATTGGCCTAAACATGTGACCCTCATTGTTCTTATGTAGGAAGAAAATGCTTAACACATCCACACAATACTAAAATGCATCTGCAGTGTTTTAACACTGTTAGTACTCTTATAACCTAACCTGACTACATAATGGGTAGTTTGAATAATGTAAGGAAACTGAAGCAGAACATGCTTTCATAGAATACAGCCAATTATGCCTCTCAACAATAACAGGACATCAGTACTCATATATGCAAAACAAACACTGCTTCTACAGTACATTTAACAAGAGATCCATACAATAATGATGCCAGCTCACACAGTACCACAGAGCGGCTGCTACTTTGCAAGTGCGTCAGTGTGGCAAATAACGATTTACATCTTGCATAGCCTGTGCAAATGGACAATCACACTGCAGCAAAGCCAATTTGTAAAGCTGTGAACAAGCCAGTCAAGTCACCATGACAAGTTCAGTCTCAGTGTCATGTATTTGAACGGTGTTGTACAGAATGTCCACTGTGGTAATAATAATCTTGTAAAATACAGCTATTAAATCTACTATTTAACCTTTGAAATTATGGTCTTTAATCTACAGTAAATCTCCTGAGCTGCTGTTGACATGATACTGTATAGTGGCAGCATGCTGGGTTCCTGGGAGGTCTCAGTGGGGATCACTGTCTCACTGTGTAGGACATCATCCACACCAACACATTGAAAGATATAGCAGTATATTAAGAATATATTGAGTTATGTGTGAGCCTTTCATCCTCTTTTGGAAAGTAAAGGTTCATCTGCAAAAATGTGGCATTTTGGACATTTTATCTTTTAACTTAAAAAATAAATTAAAGTATAGTAAAATATTCTGTTTTAAGATGAGAAATGTATCTATATTTATATAACAAGAGCAAATAAGAATCCACATAAGCAACTGCAACTTCACACCTAAAAGGCCAGACTTTAAAACTATCTAAAATCAGGTTTTTTTAATTTATAGATGCAGAAACATCAATCTCATAAGTGCATTGTTTGCACATGTAAACATAAAATATATACACTGAAATGTCCTACCTTGTTGGAAGCCATGTCGCTGACAGAGCGGTAGGTCTGGATGGTCTCCAACTGGTCCAGACACCAGTCCAGCTCCTCTATGGTCTCCATAGCCAACTTCTGGTAGGACTCATCTGCCAACAGACACATGGACACGTAATTAGGCCCAAGTGAATCCATGTCCATAGCAGAACACCCTGACACCATGTGTGGAGGTCCAAGGTTCCCAGAGTGGCTTGATCGTACAGAGGACTGGCCCGCAGGACGTCCGGGAGACGCAGAGGAAGGGGGGGAGTTGTGTACACAGAGCTCCTTCATCTTGTTACATTCCTCCACCTCAGAAAGTCCAGGGAAGTTGTACTCTCAGACAAACTAAGGCTAGAGTAACTGTTTGCCGACTCTCTTGCTCAGTAGCCTCTTTCTCTGCGTACCCCCTAATTCCCTCACTCTTGTGAGCCCCCTCCCACTCTGTCTGGCTCTCCCACCCTCTCTCAGCCTGTCTCTCATTTGCTTATCCCCAACTCTGAGAGTACCACTCTCCTGAATAAGTGACGTGCAAACTAGACAGTCTGCTGCCTCCTGCTGTTGATGTGCCTGTGTCCCCCAAATAAACACAGAAAGATCAACCTCTTACAAATTCTGCATACAAACAGGTTCAGTACACAACCTCTCAGCCTGAAGAGGTTTTTCGCGTTAAAGAGACACACCACATTTGTATACTATACTTCAATAATTGATTCACCTTAAAATATGCACCGTTAATATGCAGTACAACTAAACTACAGTAGAAAGAAGAGAAAAGGTAGGGCCTAAACAAACAGCTTTAACTTATTTAAATGCCTTTGTCAGAGCTGCAAAGACAAAAAGTTCCAACTCCCCACACTCCCAGTGACTTTTATTATGAAACATGCAGACCACTTCAAGGCTGTACTGTGTAAAACTGCAACTGCAACACACGCCATAATGCCCCACAAACTGGCTCTCTCCTCTGTCTGAACCTCACCAAAGAAGAAAAAAATTACATCAAACACCAATCACTGTGTTTGCACAAGCAACACAAGAGGCAAACTTTGACTCCCTGAATTGGGAAGAGGCCAGGCCGGGGTCTTGCTTTGAGCCAAAGAAACCAAAGCACTTCCTCTTTGGCATTGAACTTGCACAAAACATGGAGCGGAATAACTGAGTGGTGGAGTGACTACTGATGACAATCATAGCTGTCATTCGATGAAATAGCTCTGTCGTTAGCAGCTATGACTCACATGGGGTAGGTGGATGGATCTTAGAAGGAAAACAACAGGGTTTATAAGAAATTCACAGAGACAATAAAATACGAGGAAACAAATTAAGTAGCATTATATTCTGATATACCAGAGAGAATGATGATTCAACAAATTTCTGCTTGGAAGGAGCAAATGCTCAGCACATCTGGATCTCCCCACGTTCCTTTTTCTATGGAAAAGACTGATCTCTACTTCATAAGGCTTCACACATGGAAGAAATTTACCCCATATGTTTAGCACAACAGGACAGCCAGCATGCTGCTCCCAAATTTACGTCAATATAGTGGATCAAAGCACTTCAAAGTCAAGTGATGGCGTACACACTCTCAACCACCAGTGTTTAACAAAGTTTAAACTTCAATGAAGTCTCAGAAGATATATCTGCAGTTAGAAAAACCTCTCACTACTAAATGGTTTCAAAACAACATGATGAGACTGACACTTCTGAATCACAAAAGAGAATCAGGTTTCAGCTGTTTAAGCTCAACTGTTCTTAAGAAATAATGCCACTGGTTTCTCAGATTACCAAAGCAAAAATGCTCAGTAACACACTAGCCTCATTCCTCAGATCAGACCATTTTTCCTTTACTTGGGCTTCAGGTTGGAGAATTCAAAGAACCCTTGGCTACAATATACAGCCGAAAGTCAAGCTTTGTCATATTAACTATTCATCCATCCATTAACATCCAGGCCACGTAAAAGTCAGTGACACAGAGCAGAAAGTAAGACATCAAACAGCTTGTGCACAAGGTGGTAAGCTGTTGAGTGTAGACTGACATGCGGCCGTCTCGAACCATAGGGGAGTAGACGATGCCAAAAAAGTGTGACCACACCTTGCCCCTTTCACTACAAAGTTATATAGAGACTTTAGACATCAAAAGGCTGGCTCTTCCGAACCGCCTATATGACTGGGATTCAGGACATTTTGAAGCTGAACTCATACAGACAGTCCAGAACTTGATGCCAGTAAACCACTTTGATCTAGACTGTAGAACAAAAGTTTACTGGTTTCATTTTCTGGCCTTAGGCCACTTGGACTAAACCCGGAGCCACTCTTCACTAACACGAGAAAGGTAGTCATCAGATTTGTGAGTTTAAGACCTAATTATAAACTTACAAAATCATGCACTCACATGAACACAGTAAGAGCTGAAGCCATCATCACCTTTTGTCAATCATAAATACAGTGGTAAATGAGCTGACAAACATTTCACAATGTAACCAGTCAGAGGTGGCGTGACGCACTTTCAGTCTTAAAAACCTGCTCCCAGACAGAGCACAAGGTACTTTTCCAGCCTGATTTTTCAGTGGAAGACTATTTTTTTATTTGGTGAGTTCTAATGCTTTGGCCATATGCTGGAGGCTGCCCAGAGGACAACAGACCTCAGTGTGCAGACAGACCCTGTCTACCTCCCCTCTCTCCCCCTTTTCCCACCATCCCTCTCCCCTACAGGGCCACAAACCAGGCCTCTGTGAGAGTCATCAATTGAACTAACGACCAGGGCTGGGCTGAGTCACCTCCCCCTCCACAACCATACCCGCCTGAGACACCTTCCACTCACATCCACCTCACACTAACCCTCTCTGTGCTCTCAATCCCCAAAACCTGTTTCTCTTGTGGTGGGACTGCCTCATCTATTACATCTATTACACCATCTACTGATAGCTAGTGGTGGATTAAGTACTCAGACCTAAGATATTTAGTAGAATTGAAAGTGCAAGAAAAAACCGACAATAAAAAAGCATTGAATTACTTTGTGTTAAAAGTAAACATATTCAGGAGGCTATGTAGAGTTATGCATATTTTATTACTGGATTTTTATTACTAACATTCACACCTCAGCAGCATTTTAATGTTGTTGTAGTGAAGAGGCTTTTGATTAAATGTAAAGCAACATAGTATATATTTATATATAAAATAGTGCATTCACTGGCCACTTTAGGTACACCTGCCAAATAGCAGCTCTACCATGAATTCTACTGTTACAAAGTTATAGTTTCTCAGTTATTGAGTCCTACTGCAGTGCATTATATTAAGAGATGGTTATAATGTTTAGGTTTTAACTTAAAAACTAAAAAATATATAACTTTGTAAAAGTACAATTCATGGCATGGCAGCTGTATTGTATCTAATAAAGTGGCCAATGAGTGTATATAGAGATGTATATAAAACACAATATATTCCTGTAGAGGAATAGAAGCATAAAAAGGATATAAAAATTTTTTTTTTTATAGTTAAATACTATACAAGTGCAGTGTTTCAGTAAATGTAATAAGTCACTTTCCACCATGAGTTTTTATGTGTAAGCAGCTTCACAGTATTGATATTTTAAGTTGGTTTTTTTTAGTATTTGATTTTTCATAGGAGAGTTGCCTGTAAAACTGTCACTAACATGGCTTAAGAAATGTTTTTGATACTAATATGACTTGTCAGGGAATAATGATGACCACAGATATTCAATGAAAAAGAGTCACCACCATCAGGTAAAGTGTAAGCAGATCTGCATGTAGGCAAACAGACACATTCCCGATCTTGACCTCACCGCATCATAAAGGATAAAGCACACACTTTGACACTGTTATGCGCACGTACTCAGTGCTTTGTTTGACTACATGTGGTGCTGAAACAGACAGGGTGGAGAACTGGTTGAATGGATCACCTTTGTATCACCCTCTCACCCCCCACCCCCCATGTACTTCAGTTTATTTACAAGTGCAGAGAAGCAAGAAACAGTTTGACACTAGAAAACAGAGAGCAAGAATGATTGTTTGTCTAACAAGAAGCAGCACAAATAAGTTATCTACACACAAGTAAATAGTCAAGTCAGTTCTCACCTGGTAGAAAAAAATACACTAACACTGGAAAAATCTTTGATCAGTGAGTGCAGCAATTAATCTGTTTGCACTTTGAGCAAGTCATTTGCATCACACAGTGCTTTAAATTGAAAAATACCTGCTTCCTCATTTTTATATTTGATAAATTCATATATTGAACATATTGTGTTACATTTTCTAAAATTTGATGACACTATACAGATTTGTAGATAACATTTCCATTTTATTCATTCTTAATTGTGTTTTGTGTTTTAATAATTGTGTAATTTTTACTGTTCCAACTTATCAATACGGTGTATTTCTGTTCCCAGTGTAACATCACCACTGGCATAAAAAAATACTCACACGAGCATATGTCTTGATTTTTGTTGTTGTTGTTTCTTTTTCATTATAGAATATATATTCATTTTAGAATAAAGAAAGATGGTCATGTTAAATGTGAGGTGTTGTTTTGATACCAGTAACACAGTGAGCACTGTACAAGACATGCTGTAATCTAATAAAACTCTTGAAGTGTGTTGTGACTTTTAAGGAAGTAATCTTTGGGGAAGTATTTGTGTGGTGGACATTCACAACAGGTCCAACCTCGAAACCACACCATCACCTTTTGTCTTTTCTCACAAACAACCCTCACCCCTGATTATATCTTGTCATAGTTTACAACTGTGGTATAATCTCCTCACCTTTCAAAACAAAAGGCTTCAACAGTTATTTAAACACACACCTCGTCAGGGCCTGTTGGACAGCTCCTTGACAATGCACCATGGAGCTGTGCTGGCACGGTCTTGCTTGAGGGATGGGCCACAGCAAGGTTTATGACTGTGCTGACGTCAATGGCATAACTCAAATACTTAACCAGGCTGCACGGTTCCAGCCCTCTGGATCCTCGCCTCTGGCTGTGAGCCCGGAAAACCTGACATGGACTGCTGCAGTGGTGCAGAGAAACTGCTGCAGACAGGAGTGGAGTGGACTGCCCAGACTGAAAATGACAGGTCAAATTTGTTCTGGCCGTCAGTTTTTGCTCAGACGTCTGTCTGCGTCTCATTCCACCCTGTTTATCCATTTATTCATTATTTTAAAAGTTGAGGAACACACTTCATCATATTGTGAAAGACAGAAGTTAATAATATGTATGATATACTTTATTTTATTAAAGAAGGACATTTTTAACTTCTTTGATCAGAATGATACCAGATAGTAGGTGCTTAAGCATTAAATTATAAATATTTGAGACAAAACTAAAAACCAAAACTGATTTAACACCAGTATTTTAAGAACACTGCAATTAATCTTACCACAATCCTGCAAAACAAAGAGGGCTCTTTTTTGTCCTTGCACTTATAAGCATGCACAGTGTCCTGACTTAAAAGTGACTAGTCCTTGTTATTTAGAATCAAAGTCAAGATTATCTTGCTTTTTTTCATTAAGATGTGCCAATAACCTGTTTTGGATTAATCTTTCATTACTTGTCTTTCGAGACATGTTTACACGAAGAGACAAAAGATAAATGAGTAATCCTTATTGTGCAAGGCTCCACACCCTAGACAGTTTACGCACAAGGTCGTGTGCATTTCATTTGAAGACAAGAAATGTGCATGTTGCAGCCATCTGCCTGCATCAAATTCATTTTGACAAGTTGCATCACTTTCGTGTGAACTGGCTCACTGTGCAGGTGACTGAACAGACTTGGCGATACATTCATGCCACAGAGAACGACAAAAGCTTTTGTCAACAAGGGTGACAACAAATACAAGGAAAAAGTCACTTTTAATTTAAAAAAATAAATATATATAGCATAGTATATATATGGCCACAGTCACTGTGTCACTGAAGTCTTACACAATTATGCTCAAAGCTATTTTTCCTTGTAAGGCTTAGAAATGAAACTGCTTTTGAAAAACACACACTGTACCTTAGGACATGTTACAGTTAAACCCCAAATTATTAGCAAGCTTCATGAAATCAAACAAAACCCTTAACTTTTTCTTGGAAATGGCCATAACCAAAGTTGTTTATAGTTTAATTGCTTTCAAAAGAGAAAAAACTAAATCCTCACTGAGTTTGATTAGGAACCCTTACAAAAAAAGTAAAGTTTATTTTTATTAAGTATACCTAAGTATAGTATACTACTTTACTACAAGGGAGTCAAATGAGCAGGGCTAGTGGCACTTCAACACAATTCAGAATGACTAATGCACTCTGTCTTGAAAAGAAGTAATTTCACCATGACAAAAAGTAAAAGAAATGACATAGTGTATAGCTGTTTGCTGCATCATTGCATAACACGTGGAGACAAATTCTGTTAGAAACAAACATGGCCTTATCCCAAGGCCTTTTCTGAACTTGCTGTTATAGAGGAGACTTGTGGTGGGCTAAGATGTCATCATAGGCACATGAAAGGCAGACTGAACTTTGCCTGTGAAAATTTTAAACACAGGGATGAATTTTGGGCTGATAAGAAAAAACTTGAGAAGTTTGGGTACATACATACTGATACATGAAAATGACTTTGTTTCTCATCTGTTCCTGAATTTCTTAAGGTCACACTATGATGCGCTGTTAGTGTGTTTCACTCTGTCAGACAGCTTCTATTTAAGTGAGTTCCTGATTCAACAGGTCTGACAGTAATCAGACCTGTGTGTGGTAAGTGAAATTGAACTCGGCTTTACAAAAAATGTTAATCACAGTTCATTCATGAACAAGGGGGGTGGCAATTACTTTTTCACATAGGGCCAGGCAGGTTTGGACATATCTTTTCCCTTAATAAATGAAATTATCTGTTAAAAACTGCATTTTGTATTTACTTGGGTTGTCTTTGTGTAAAACCTGATATATTTGATGATCTGAATCATTTAAGTGTGTCAAATGCAAAAAACTAAACTAAACTTCTACACGATCAGCAACTTCACTCCCAATATTCAAAAAACTGCTGAAGACAGAACTTTTCCGTGACTTTCTTTCCACTTAAAAATGCACTTTCTTTAAAAAATAAATAAATTTGCACTTACATCTCATTAAACTAACACACTTCTCCTGACAGTGCTTTGCTTTGCTTTAGTTTTTGCTCCTTGACTTAGAGTTTTGCTTGTTTTGTACCTCACTTGTAAGTCGCTTTGGATAAAAGCGTCTGCCAAATGACTACATGTAAAATGTAAATGTAGTTCACTTTTTCTTCCACTGCCATTTTAGCAATGACTG
>OMLM01020124.1:27056-63343 GCA_900302695.1 Helostoma temminkii | reverse complement strand
CTCACTTGTAAGTCACTTTGGATAAAAGCGTCTGCCAAATGACTAAATGTAAATGTAAATGTAAACTAAACAAAAACAAAATATGAAGGCAGCAAATACTTTTTCACAGCACACTAGGTTGACAAATCCAGTCTAGTATTATGTTGCCACTGGGTATTCCAGCAACACAATGATCCAAAAATACTCTACATCCAAGTTGGTCAAAACATTTTTGAAGGACACCAAGATCAAAGTCCTGGAGTGGCTCTGTCAGAGCCAATTCTCCATCCTATTAAGAATCTGTGAATGCCAACCTAGTTAGGAATTACCACAAGGATGTTGTCAGTTGGGAATCAAAAAGGTTATAATAATCTATTAATTGTTGGAGCATTGGTAATTTTACCCTTGTCATTTTTTTTCTCATTTCAAAAAAATATCAAACTTTGTGGAGATTTTGTCTTTGCTATTTTGGAAGCAATTAAACCATAAACATCATGGATCAAGAAAAAGTTAAGGGTTTTGTTTGATTCAAGGAGGCTAAGAATTTGGGGTTTAACAGTGCACTGAAACAGACCTAGATATTTCATATCCCTATTGTTTATATGTGGTTATGACCTGGAATATTTTCTTGCTTTAGAAGTTGCCTGGAATATAACTATAAAAACATGGGGAAAAAAATGAAATTTTTTACTATCTCCATTTGTACAAATTAAAACAAATAAATACAGCATGGTATATAGTGATATTTAGAGGAGCTAGTAGGAGTTATCTTCAGAGAAAGCCAGGCTGGCTAGCTGGTTCCCTGTTTTCAGCCATATGTTTAGCATACAGACATGAGAGTGGTATAAAATCAACATTTACAGTTGTTATAGCTTAGGATAAACAAAATCCCATTTGTTTGTGCTATATCACAAGTATATCTGTAAAAGTCCGATAGCAGCAAAAGACACATTATAGTACACCGGTAAGCACTGGCATCTGTGACTATCACTACATACCAACATGGAGCAGAATACCAACAGGAACTTACTTGACATGATGCGCCTCAACACAGTAAATAAGACCTTGCTGAAAATATTGGACTCCTCCACCCACATACTTCAGATATAAAAAAGTAACTTCAAAAATTGAAACACAATTTCACAATTGCAATATTTATCTAAAACAAAATTAGATTTTCTTCCATATCATTCAGCCTTTTGTGAGAACATGAGCATAAAGGATTGAGTTTTTCTATCGGTCAGCCTTGTGGCTAACAGGTGAAGTCTCAGCTAAAGCTAACCATAAAGATAACCATCACAGATTAATCACCAGTCCTTGAAGGCTGAAGACGTCATAATCAAGTATTTTTTTCTAAAGTACTATTTATCAGGCATAATATAGAGCAAAGCCTATAATCTGAACCAATTGTGAAGAGTGAGCCCTTTGTTGGCTGCTGGACTCACGGGACTCTGTGTGATGGGGTCAGGCTAGTTTGTGAAGCGTAAACTGCAAACTCACATGATGAAAACTACAATCCCCTTATATCACTGCAGTAAGATGTTTAATAGTGTTAGTAGCTTGCAGTGACGCATTTGCAGCTGAGCTGGTTTTTAGTATACCCCCCACACTTCTGCTTCTTGTGCACTTTTACCCAGTCACTTACCCGGTCATGTTTTTGCTTCTTGTTTATTTCACCAAACTGGACCCTTAAGTGTACTGTGTCTCAGAGGTTTTGAACTAATTCCAACAATAAGTTGTTTCTTTTTTCACTCCATCTTACCATAAATCACGATGGAAGCCAGTAATGGGATGGTTTCACTTGTCAGCAATTACTTGGTTAAGGTTTCTGAGAAGTGTGGAGGAGGATGGACAATAAGAGATTCACACTTGTCTTGCATTTTTTTCTGCTGTGGGACGCTCCTAGCAGGCCATCTGTGCTGATAGGAAGCAGAGAATACCACGTGCAGGCTGTGTTGACGTCAATCGAGCTTGAAGAACCAGTGCAGCAGGAACCAATGTCCCCACCTCCCTATTCCCCTTAATTGTCCTCTCCCTCCTTTACATCTACCTGATCTGATTCTGAACCATTAATCACTTTCTGTGGCATCCTTCATGGATACAAGGGGATTTTTGTGTTGTCATCAAAAGATTAAAGTTTCTATTTTAGTTAGGAACTGTAGCACTACTTTCAGTCCAAGTACACCAATTAAATATTTTAGGCAGAAAACATCATGCAAAAATCTGATTTGTATTCATGTTTGCAAAGAAACCATTTTATCGTATTTTCTTACTTATTATGTGGCCAAGTAACTAACTGTATGCAACTGCCATTCATTGTTTATCACATTTAATTGCCAGTTTTTCAAATAATTGGATTTTTACAATGAAAAGTAAGAAATTAATTCCAAAAAATCATTTAATCAGCAGGCTGTGGATGGTAAAGTGTGGATGGTCTTAAATCGACCATGCATGCCCTCCCAGGTGTTAAAACATTGTAAAATAGGTTAAATGACAAGATAAATGTCCAGTAAACCAATAATTTGCTTTCCTTAGAAACTCATAACTCTACATTTGCCTTCAGAAAGGAAAGTTATTCTCTGGCTAAGTAGATATGAATAGAAATAGATATAGAAGTTAAAATTTCTTCAAAAGAAATCTACTGCAATCAGACAGAAGATGCAGTGGAAGGCCTAAGTGCCTAAGTACTTGCAAATGTCCTCCTTGAGAAAAAGATGCCTCACTGCTCCTGAACTGGCAGCATCAATGAATAAAACAAGACAAAAACCAGTGTGGGTCATCGACTAAGTAAAATTGTGTGATTGACGTGCAAAGATGGAGGAGGTGGTTGTATTTAAATATGAATTTTGCAGGTTTCACTGATTTATGTCACAGAGGGTTTAGAGAATGTCCAGTTCAAAAACAAGAGGAAATTCAATCTAAAGGAATTACAGGTGTTAATTTGTGTTAACATTTTAAATTAAGACACAACCATTGCCGCAGTAAATCGCTTTCAGTCTTGATAAATCAAATTGTGCACGTGTGTGTATTTTCTCCCCCTTTTGCATTTTGCGCACTCTGGCAAAATCATCCAACTTTGCATATTTATAAAAGCAAAGGTACAAAACCACAGTGTGCACTATTTCATATAAAAGATGCAGTCCCCAGTGTGCGCCCTTAGTAGATCAGCTTGTGCCACTGGTTGCATGATATCAAGCTTGCACATAATTTAGTACATAAAAAAAAACATTAGTAGATCTGGCCCACCCAGGTCAGTTGGCCTCATGGGCAGAGTCGCCATAAAAAAAACTGGAAGAAAAGGTTGCAGTGTGCCAAGATGTACAAACAGTGGACTGGATGACTGGACAGATGACTGGAATCAAGTCTTGTGGACTGATAAGTCCAAGATTGAGGTGTTTACATCCAAGAAAAGAACATACAGTAAAGAGCTCATGAAAAGATGATGGTTGCCTGCCTAACACCACCAGTGAAGCATGGAGGTGGCAATGTGATGGTGTGGAGGTACCTTGAAAATGAATGGGCAGTCTGCACTTTGTGCAAGGTATCCATAATCAGCATGGATACCATGCCATACTGAAGAGGCTATACAATAACACAAATGAAAGTTTTAAGGAGCCTGCTTCCACTACCAGTAATGGGTAAGGGCACTGTGGTGGTGGTTGAGGGAGAAATGACATGTCACATTCCACGGTGATGTCCTACGATGTGAACTGAAGTAATAGTGCAGCATGAGAGTAGGAATGGTCTTTAGTGTGTATATGTAGAGGAATGAATGTAGAGGAAAAAGTAGTTTAGGAACACTACCCCACCAGAACAACAGAACTTTGGGTTCTGCAGAATCACACCTGAATATCTGCAAAAACTGATCAGTAGAATGCAGTAGCAGATTTGTTGGGTAGTTCTTGCTGCTGAGTTTTTTTTTGGAAATTAAAGTTTAACCTGCTAATTTGATTTGACTATTAATCAGTCCTCAAATATGCTTAAAAGTGAGCTTTTGTTCATTGTTTGTGTTTTGTGATCCATTTATAACCATTTGACTGAATAAAACCAACAATGCGTAATAAGAATACATAAGTGTAGGTGTTCCCAAACTTTCTCTTGCCAGTGTAAATACTGACAATGTTACTTGGTATTCTTCTATTTTTGCATCATTATCTTTCATTCTCTTTCAAGTCTCTAACAAAGCACTGTCCTCAACCAGCAGCCAATCCTGACATTTGGCTTCTGAGAACTTACACCACGACAACAATCAAAACTGCAGAACTGCATTTCATTGCGTGAATGTTACAACTTTACATGTACACATTTCCCAGAAGCATTACTGCTGATGAGGGTGTTTTTAAACTCTGTTCGTCATATACGGGACGGCTTATGACTTCACTCACCTGACAAACAGACCTTGGTGACAGAAGGCTGATTTGCAGCAGGAGACCTCCTGCAACCAGAGAGAGAAGACTATTAAAAAAAAAGAGCCCTTATGTACAGCAAATGGTTGCAAATGTGTTTTTTTTTCAACAGCATCTGTCATTGCTGCCACAGCACAGACACAAAACTGATGGCCCTTCAGTTCTCTTTCAGTTCAGACTTTCTACTGTGTGAAAGTTCACAGTGACCCCTCTCAGAGGTTGTTCTGATAATATTCACCTCCAGCTGCATTATACCAACTGCAAGTGCATTACTGGCCCAATTCAGTGACCAGACAGAGCATTTATGAACTTAAGTGATAAAATATGTCTTAAAAAAAACACTGCTGCAAATGAGCTTTAGTGTAACAAGCACAAGACTACGCTGTGTTTGAATGTAGACTTGGTTTGATATGAGTGGCTCCTTCATGACATTGCAGCATGTTTTTGATGCAATAGCACCCCCCCATGGAGGCATGCTGGCATCTTGAATAAGATAATTTAAACCTACACTTTCTGTCAAAACGCACTGAAATATTCTATATATTACATATTACATAGCTAAAGACATCCTGCACCATAATTATAATTATAATTGTTATAATTAACAATTACAAGGTGACTTACTTATTGGATACACATTGTACATTTGTCAAGGTGGTGAAGTTGTTCCTTACAGTCCGTAGGCTTGCAAGTACCTAAAAAAAATAAATAAATAAAAATTATAAAATGAAATGAAAAAAAAACAAACCAAAATAAGAAGTCACACTTGAAAAAAGGGGGATGTATTTCTGTATTTTTAAGTTTAACTAAATAATGTAATAAGTGACTAACTTATTGTTGTGTGATATCGTTGGGACATTTATAATTACTAATTAACTGTGAATTAAGTGCAGTTTTTGTAGTTGTCTGGTGCTTGTTCACTACCACCCAAATCAGCATATTCTATTATTTAACTTTAGGAATTACTAATGCGTGAGGTTCATAAGTCTGGACTTTGCAGGTAGAAAACTGCAGTTGCTGCATTTGTAAAAGTACAAACTTAAAAGCTGAACAGCAGCACATGTAAAGGTATGAATCCAAAGACAGATGGTACTAAAACAACAAAGTTTGTTTTACTCCTGTGATGTTTGCTCAACACATTTTTCAGCTTTTTGAATAAAGAATATCATGTGACAGCTGATGTCTAACAGTTTCAAACTTCACTTAGTAATGTGCTTAGTTTAATTAGAAGGATTGAGTGGTTTATAACAAAATTACGTAGCAAGCAAAAAATTACTCCAACATCAAAGTAATAAAAGTAACTGGTTACTTTAATACCCTGCCTCTCGCCCAATGACAGCTGGGATAGGCTCCAGCACGCCCGCGACCCCTTCGGGGACTAAGCGGTTCAGTAAAAATGGATGGATGGATGGATGGTTACTTTAATGAACACCATAGTCCATTTACATTACATGAATTACTACAGGTCTATGCCTTTTGGACAATGCATTTAGTAATTATTTTTACTTCCACATATTGTGCAGTAACATCTACATTTAATGCAACACTCACAATAAATTTATTAATGCCAGCTACTTTAATTTCCTCTTTTTTTTGCACATACCTAAAGTTTACACTATTGCTGTTCTTGAAGAGCTGCTGTAAATTTAGCACCAGACCTGCACCAGCTACCACCAGGTGTCACTGTACTTGCTTTGTTTAAGGACCCAAAGACTAGTTTTTTATTTTTGTTGTTTGGCACAAATGACAGTCCCAAATCTTCATATGGTTTCATCTGTCCATCACTATTCTGTCTGAAAGGCAATGAACAAATTCTGTTTGTCAAGCAATTATACTAAACAAAGCATTTGTAAAATGACTCTTACCTGAGCAAATGGAGTCACAATCAAGTCCTCTCCATGTCTAATATGAGACATGATGATAAAGAAAGACAGTCACACACGTACAAATATACACCTGATCAAAGTAAAGTTGACATTTCAAAGAACTGTAAATTAACAACTTACAATTCTCCTACAATGGAGGAGTTTCGAGACAAGGACTTTGGTGATAGCTCGTAGTCGCTATCCGAACGGTACAGAAAGGACTCTCTACGCTGGCCATGGCCCACCAGGTTGGGGTGTAGAACCAGACCTGAACCAGGAGATGCCTGTGGGTCTGACGGACTGCAGCACAATGATGGGCCATTTTCCACTTCAAAGCTGAAAAGAAGACAGATAAACAATAGTATTTATTACAGAGGAAAGAGAAATTCTTTGTAATTGCTAATTCAACTTCAGTGTCTAAAGCATTACCCTTTTCATGTCTCTAGGAAACAGTCATCTATATAATAACTTATATTGTGTTGCAAATCATCATCATCATCATCAGTATGAACTAAGCACCTCCAATAAGCTGCCACTAAGTACTGACTTGCACAACATGTCCACAAATCCCATCCAGAATAGAGATGGCTGCATAAACCCTAAAATGATTACTCACTCATCCACCCATGGCCTACAAAACAAAAATATTGTGCTCATTAAGTAAGTATGCTTTGCTGGTCAGTGAGAATAGGGTTTGTTTTATTACAAACTGCTGGTTTGTTCTGCACTACACCTGTATTCAGCAGTAAGAAGCTGACTCTCAGAGAGATGGGCATATTTTAGTGTTTATTTAATTCTACCCTCAACCACACCCAATGCTATTTAAAACTTGTACACATGATCTATTGTATTTCATGGCGTCTATCTGCCCAGGTACGGCAGATGGAAAAGTACAGTAACTAATAGCCATAGTAAATCTGGAACAAGTATTTCCTCTCATGGCTAGAGATGAATGTTTTTGTACATACTTGTTGACATATAAATCTAATAAGAATAAAACACAAATTTAAACAATCTTCACAGCGCATTCAAACTAATTAGCTGTACTTATCCCTGTGCTTTCATATAAAAAATACACACAGTACACGGTGCCATATAAAAATGTTAAATGATAAAAAAATGAAGCAGTTACAACATTCAGAAGGGCTTATCTGAGCTTTAGAAAACCAACATGTTAAAGATTTAAAACATCAAGTATATATTCCACATGTAACCACAATATAAACATCTATAATCCTTTCACTCAGAATGATTGCTGATGCCACAAGAAACCACCACAGATGCACACACCAATATAATCTGTTTGTCTCCATGGAGTGGGTGCAGAAGGAGAGAACAACTTATTGTGCAACCAGATGATCAGGTCAGATGGACTGAGGTTTAGAGGTGAAAGGTCAAAGCGACAATTCATGAACAACAGATGTTGCAAACGATAAAAAAATTAATAACTCGCTATTTTGTTAAGAAATAACCACACCCAGAACCCAGTTTCATCTGTCTTGTAATGGACTGAAAGTCCCAAAGGCTGATTCACTGTTTGTCCCACATTTACCTCCTGCCTGTGTAATTTCTGCTAAGTGTGGGATTAACTAGGCACATATTCAACAGAGCCACACTCAACCCCACACCTCTGCCAGACAAGATCAGATTAATGGGAAATGTGCAAACACGGATTACACACATGCGCAATAAACAAACAGCAAACGTCATCCTCGTTGCACTTTGCGTCATCCAAATATCAAGTTCAAGAACATTAACAAAAAGCTTTAACTACAACAATCTACTCTCTTCCTCTGACGGGTAAAAAACATTGTATGTTGATAAACTGTAAAACTGTGGTAAACAAAGGGCACAAAATAAACTCCATATAGTTACAATTTTATGTTGCAATCAGCCAATGATGCAATCTTTCAAAATCAAAAGAGCAGAAAAAACAAATAAAGGCTCAAAATACTAACATTTTATATTTACAAAAATATTTTAAAATGAAAAGAAATATTACAAAGATCACTTAAATTTCACCTGGGAGCTGAGAGGTGTGCTCTACTGACCACTTCCTCGCTGAAGTCAAAGTGCCCAACTCTGCACCTGGGGGACCTCCGGAACATTCTTCTCTCCCTTTCACCTGCTCTCTTGTCACCAGGCAACAAAAACACTGATGCTGCTCACTCATACACATGCACACACACACTAAAAGACCCCCTTTCTGTCCAGGAACAAGCCACGTGCTGGACTAAAGTACTGTTGGCTTGAGAGACGCAAAGAGACAGATCTGGGTTGGAACATGGAGAGCAGACTCACTCTGTTTATCTGATCGTCTGTTCTTTTTCCCTCTATAATAAACCTCTGCAGATTAGTCAGGGATCGTCATTCGGCCCGCCCATCACTTGGCCACATATATTGTTGTAAAAATGTAAAAGTAGATACACTAAAATTTAAAGCAAATATTAAGTTAATAATAAAATCCATGTTTTTTGATTTTTAAGACTGCCCGTAATAAAACAATGTAAAGATAAGAATCCATCTGTGTTTCACAAAGTAAGAGTCCCTTTCACCTGGACTGTGGCTCACAGGTTAAATCAGTTTTAAAGTTACAATCACTGTCAGCATACAGTAGTACAGACAACTAATACATTTAATACCTTTGCAAGTCTCTTTCACTTTTCCTCTAGTGACGCCTCCTACTCATGTTATAAAAAAGTTAACAATTATAGCTGGGGTGAGGGCTTTTAGTAGGGCAGATGTGTGAGAGACAAGGTTACCAAGATGTTGTCAGCAAAAACTGATGGCAGGGTATAGCAGAAACAACATTTCAGTGAGGAAAAATATAAAAATCTTGGCCAAACAGGACTCTACTTATTTTTCAGCATGCTATTCTTTACAAAAAGCCTAAAATAATATGAATGTTCTAGAAGATGACAGATGATTTAACAGGATGTTTTGAAATGTTTACATAATGCTCTTCTATAGCAGTAGAGTTAACATTAAAACTATATGAACAGACTGAAAGCAGACCTGATAGTGTGACTGTGTGACATTTGGAAGACTGAGGAGAACCAGAGCCTGCCATTATGATTTGGGTTAAAACAGAGGAAGAAAGACACTGGCTTTTTTAATCCAGACCACATAACAATAAGCACTGATGTACATTTTTTCATAGGGGTCAGGGGGGACATTCAAGTTCATTTCAGAGGGAAAAATATTTGGCAGTGTTCTCTGCTCAGCTTGTACTTTTCAATGTTTCAACAGAAGAAGTTTATAATGAAATAAAGTCATAATTTCTTACACATTTCAACACAATGTCTGCTGTAATTCTACAAGTGCTATTGCTGCCTAATCTGTCCTCTCTTGTATCTTTTCATCAAGTTCCGGTGCTTTCCCTGAGGTTCCTAATCTCTATTTCCATTTCCATTTTGAGTTCATCAATCATACAAAGATCGTGTTACATTGTTCAGACTGTAAAGTCTTCCGAGATAAACATGATTCAAGGATGTGTGTGTGTTGACTCGACTTAAAACATGCAGAAAACAGACCTGTCATACGCTATTATCAGGGACTATGTCCCATGTTTGTAAATACCTTGGAATCCATTTGATAATCCACTCTTCTGAACCATTATTTACCATGTAGTCGAAAGATCTTTTGCAACTTGAAATAAACTACTTGTAAATTCTGGTCTACACAAGTTAATAAATCAGTTGCTCTTCAACAACATAATAAATAAACTGAGTTGATAAAAAGAGACAACCTGTGAATAAACAATAACACGAGTTATATTTCTTTTACCATGCACACACAAACATAGCAATCACATCCTTACCAGGTATTGGCTACAGTGAAGCGTCTGCATCGACAGAGATGTTTGTTCATCATCTGCTTGCAAAAGCACCTTGGTGAGCTGTGTAGCACAGGTTTCTGGCTTGGAGTGACAGAAGCAACACTGCAAGAGTCCGCCTCGTCCAGCCTGAGCTCCCTTTTCTCTTCACTGCTTTCCATTACAACCAAGTATTACAGAGCATTCCTGGTGTTTAAAATCCACAGTTTCCCAAGAAACAGTTGAAATCACACTGCGTGAGGGCTTTCGTTACTGCTTTTATGTTAAGTAGTTACTGTATTATAATCAAGCGGCAGACAGAGTCAGTGAAGAGAGGATCCCGCCTTCCTTGAGATCAAACTCATACAACTGCATATCATAGACTCAGACTGTCTGAGCTGATGATTAATTTGATTGGTAGATATCTGTTGAACAGTCCTCTTGCAACATTTATAATATAAAGTGTAAACATCATCATCGACAAGTTGATTGGCTAATCAACAACAGCTGCAACACACACACACCCATTAAGTGTTAAGGATGTCCACAGTGTCATGAAATAAACAAAAGTTTTCCAGCCTCTGACCTTTGTTCCAGATAAATGCAACCCACACTTTTACAAAGCAGCAGAGTAGTGTATGAATGCTACGGAGATGAAAGCAGCAGCATGATAATCAATGGACAAAAAGCCTAAATAGTATGTAGTTTGGAGGGATGAGTCACAGATTTTCAAAGAATACGTTGTACATTGTGAACTGCAATGTAAAGTATCAGCTATCATAAATGAGCCATTTGATACATTAATTACTGCTATCATGAAACAGCAGTCTACTGTAATCTGTCTTAAAGAAGACACAACAATAACAAAAGAGTGCCAAATTATTTTGTACCATCTGATGCCTTTGAAATGAACAAAAGCTGTGTTCCTCCCCAGAGGGCAGGATTCTACTGCATTTTATTATTGTAAGAAACAAATAAAACAAAATGTCTCGGCCAACTTTTGCTCAGCTCTTTGCGCAGCTCCTTTGCAAATCCAATGTTCAGCCAAAAACTACATGAGAGCAGTGTTGTCTTAATACTACAGTACATGAGAAGTGTGACAATGGCCCCTTGTCTTTTAGAGCCTTACCTGTCAGGATCAACTTGTGTTATGTTAATGCGAGGCAGAGATGCAATTGGCAAGCTCGTTGGTCTGGTCCGGGTAACTGGATCTTCTTCGGGTGTGAGCGGCCGACCCCTGTCCCTCTCCTTTTCTGCCTGTCGCCATGACAATGGAGGCAGCTGAAGGTTGCCAGAAAACCTTCTGTGGACTTTGCACACCTCTACTCCAAGAGTGCTGCCAGTAGGAAACTGTCCCACTGTGAGATCCTTATTGTCCTGAGGGTAAGAAAAAGATGTTGCAATTCATCATTTGGGTGAGGTCGTGCAACTTGCTATAACAAACCCACACAAAAATATTAAATAGAAATAAAACAATAGATAAAGATCAACAGTAAGAAGACAAATATGAAGTACAATACATTATATTGGCTACATTTATATTTTTATGCTCTTCATTACAAAGACAAAGACAAATTAACTGTTTGACTACAGCATATTTCAGGCCCCTCAACACTGGAATTGCCAGCTGAAGGTGTGCTGATTATAAATTGTGTGTTTAATGTGTCTGGCTGAGTGTAAGGTTTGCACTAAGGAGCTCTGGGTGCTCCACTCTAATGACAGGTTATAAACAAGCCAGAGCACTGAGGAAACACAGGCAGACTGCCAGAGCTCATTCTGCATACATCACCCTCCACTTTATGTTCACTGCATACGAGCGTAAATGAAACATGCCGACAGGTTTTTAATGAACAGGAGGAAAACGGAGGAACAACGATGCCGCAGGGGAAATTGAGGAGAGAGGAATTCCTAGAATGTAGCTATGCCAAACAAGAAATCATTTGCTTCTGTGTGTGTGTGTGTGGTACAGGAAACTAGATGGACATTATGCATGCCAAAGAATGTGCTTTAAAGCAAGTGAGAAGGAGAAAGAGTGAAGCTAATACAGCCAGACCAAAACCGATATTGACACAAATAAATAATAGTATTTTTTTAAACATATTTTTAACAGATTTGGGGACTAAATGGGTGATTTTACAACTGGGAGAAAATCAGCATCTCAGCCATTTTTAGGAACAAACTATACATGGTGACACTATTTCTAACCCTGTTCTGCACTTTCTTATTTTCATATTACTCCTTCGCTAACATATCTACCAATACTGACATATACTATACCAGTACTATACGATATATAATTGAAAAAATGTATCAGAAAATATACTACAATGTACTAAATATTGTAGGGCCCAATAAAAATCTGCATACGCCTATAAAAAGTAAAAAAAAAACATGACTGGTAAGCTTGGTAAGAAGTCAAAAGGACCACTGTGAGAACACATGCACATCTATTTTGTCCAGGTGATGTGTCCAAGGAACAACTGTGAGTTATATCTCCCAGGGTCACTGGAAACTCTGTCTACTCCCATTAAATTAATTCTATTGTATTAGAGATAATTAAAGTCCAGACCAGATAACATCTCTGAAAATTTGAAATCTTAGTGCTGTCCTTTGGGAGATGAAAGGTCAAAAATTATCAAATGCAAATTGAGAGAGAATAAGGTGAAATTAAATTATTAGATAGGATGTCAAGCCAAGCAAATCAAAGAAGAAAGAAAAAGATAATGATGTTACCCCAGCTTCACTTTCCAGGTAAAGTGACATGCTAAATGGGAAAAGAAAAACTGCTAAACAAATAAAACAAGGACAGCTTCTGAATGACAGAGAGAAAGACAGTAAACCCCTTTCCCGATACAGCCCTGCTGACGATCCTCCGCCTTCTTCTAGGAAATGTAGTTTGTCTGATTTATCGTGCCTGTCTCTGTCTTTTTCAGACACATTCTTCCTGTCCCAGGGAAACTGGAGAAAATTAAATTAACAAAAGACAACTCTTTATGGATGCCTCTGGGCTGGGTCTGTTCCCAGTTACACAGTCACACTTGTCAAACAAATGTCACAACTGGAGATCTAAATAGTTTCTTGTCATTTTGTCACACTGGCACTACTCTTTCACACTGAAATTAGTTATCAATAGTGTATTGATTACTTCTCTTTGCATGCAATTGTAGTACTTCATTGATCTCTTGTTAGGAAGAGGAAATAATCCTAATTTTTTTAATAGCAAACAGACAAAGGTTATTTCAGAATTCAAAACCTTGGTAAATTTAGAGACCTGGGATTTAATAATCATGTATGTATCACAACATGGTCCTGAAAGGACAGGAACTATGATGAAAGTAAAACAAAGAATTTAAAATGGAGGCAGTGTAGCCACAATGTCAAAAAGAGGTGGCGTGGGTGTTTTCCCAATGAAGATTTTCTTAGCTACAGAGCCTAAACAAATCCAGCATGTTCTGGGCTACTTCCAAAACCCATTTTTTTAAGAGACAGCTTTAAGAGTAAAGATCTAAAGAGCACAACTTGATGTGGTGCCTGAACTAGTGCATCTGGGAACCAAAGAATCTGCATTAATTATTTTGGTCATGAAGTCTGAATGAAAGGAGCAAGATGTTCATATGAAACAATTTTAATCACTTTGGTGAATTTAGCATGAAAATCAGCTTCTGTAACTGAGCTAAAATACATAACACATACATATAATTTCATTTGCATTTTGAACTATGTTGCACAGCCAGTACGCTTTGGTTATGATACTCATTTTTCATATGTGTTAAATATCAGCCCTTGAGTGCCTGTGTCCATCTTGATTAACATCGAAGAGTATAAACATCAGGAACAATGATAAGTGTTCTATGTCTGATGTCTGATATTTTACTTACATTTAGTCATCTGGCTTTTATCCAAAGCGGCTGACAAGCAAAAACTAAGTCTGGGACCATACATTGAAGGTAAAGCGCTATAAGAAGAACTGTTTACATTTCACAAATAGTGACATAGTGTAAAGGAGTTTTTTTCTTTTTTTCTATTTATTTTTATTTTAGAAGGACAGGAAGTTTTTCAACAGATAGCTATGTGTCCAGACTTTTGTAACTCATTCCACCATCGTGGGAAAACTGAGCTTAGCTGAGCTTATTTTGCTATTTATTTAAGAGCTTTTTATTTGTTTTTATAAATGTGTTAACACAGTGTCTCACATGCATTCTTGGCTTTGGAAAATGCCACTGCAGCTATTCAGTACTGCAAGCATGAAAGTACTGTAGTATTACTTGCTATTGTGTTACTCTGAAACTCAGGAACATTTTAAATAGTATCAAACAGTCCTGACAGTTAAGTAGAATAAGCAAATGGATGCCAAAAAAACAAATTTGTTTGTTATTAACAAAATCACAGCTTGTACAGTATAGAAGTAAAAAAACACCAATAATCACTCCTGACATTAATGGCCATACTGGGCAGTCCCTCCATAAAAAGTGGGAAATAAATGCAATTTTACAAGTTTTGCAATTTTGCAGTAGGTTTTACAGTTTTTCAATAGGTAGCCTGTTATGAACAGGGGTTTGAAGGATGATGGAGGCTAGTCAGAGAAGGAAAACTTGTCATCCAGGATTTAGCTTGGCCACTGAGCTCCTGCTGGATTATGTCACAGTAAATGATCTGGCTTGCCTGTACAGTCATAAACACCAGTGGCACTGAGGAGAAACAGATGGGCCTCTCTGTCAGATCTCTGTCCTTTCTCCTCTTATCCATGTTTCCGTCCAGTCTATGCTGTAAATGTTTCCATGTATGAACTGCTTCTTAAAACCTCTTCTGCATCCTTCTTGTAAACTCCACATCACTCCTCAGATTTCTATAATCATCATTCTGTCCCACACACAACACACTGTCCTTCGCCCCCAATTCTCTGTTCCAACACACACACACACACACCTCACTCACTCTCTGCAGTGTGTCCTGCCAGATAACGGTCTGTTGTGTACAATACAGTCATCTGTTTATGAGTCACCAACCACCACACAGACATACTGCACCTCACTGCCTCATATATTGCCTTATATTCTCATAGAGCTCACTGTATCTTTGTTTGGGAGAAAATATAGGAAAGAGAAATGTTACAAAATTTACAGTAATTGTAGAATGAGGATGTAAACTTGGAGACGAGATGCAGAATTTCAGATAAAAAGAAATCATGAATGGCTGTGTAATACGGATTGATTCATGGTTGCACAGATGGATGGTTGGAAACATCGATACTTACATCGCCCGGTGTAACTCCATGCGCACTCCTGCTTTTCTTCATCCTGAGAGATGCTCAGCGTGTCTCTGATCTGCTCTCAAAAAATGCAGCTCTTTCCTGCTTCTGCTCTGGGCAGCCTCAATAGTATGCCTGCACATGGAAAGCAGAGACAAGGAAAAACCTTAAAAACACTGCATTATAGAGTAAAATTTAAGCATTTTTTAAGGATTTCAAGCACCCCTATGAACCCTGGAAGGACGTTTGAGGGAGCATGTTGGCTTTTTGAAATTAGAATTTTCCTGAAAGCACTGCTGAGCCCACAGAGTTTTAATAATTTCTAGTTTTCACAACTTCTTCTCTCTGCTATAGACACATTTCAGTTAGTACAAAGCCTGAGATGCAAAGTGAGATAACATATAGTCAGTGAATTAATTAGTGGTAAGAGAGTTACATGATACAGCGCAATGTGTATCTGGTTTGAGGTCTTTAAGTCCAATACTGCCTGTCAGCTTGGAGTGGATGCAGGGACTATACGCTCATCAATTATAGAGTGACGACAGCTGACGGAAAACCACCAAGGGCCCGACATGAGTGACTAATCTATGTGACAGAAATGAATCAATATTTTCCATGCCACTATTGATTTCTTTGCGTGACTCCCCCAACTACCCCACATGTGACAGGCATGCTGTCCTTGTCAGTGTAGTAAGTCAGTGTTGGACCGCAGGTGAGGAAGGCTGATGATCTATATGTACAGCTTCCTGCTGAAAAGCAGCCTGTAGAGGTGCTTTTATAAAAAAAGCAAGAGTGAGTAAAGCCAATAGGCTGTATGCTCCTCAATATGAAAAAATGTATACTTACTTATACGTAAGTATACTGGCAAGTATATAGAAAAACCTAGCATGCATTTTAGTAGTTTAACTTTATGAACAAACAACTATTGAGGTTATAAATTAATAATTTGACACAAATTGTTGTGTGGCATGGGGTTTTGCCTTTTGAACAGACTAAGTATGGTCAGTAATTAATAGTTGAGTTATAAACTTTTAATCGTTAGTAAGAAGGGTGAGCAGCCAGTAGGAGCTGTCTCTCAGTAACTACAGACTTAAGTATTCATCCCATAATCACACAGGTGTAATAATTACCACAGCTGTGCTTCAGTTCATCAACATGGTAGGAAGTCATACTGCATAGGTCATATGCAAAATCACCTTCAAAAACAGCTATCTGAGAGATTAATCAACAAAAATCTGTACATTTCAGACAAGTCTCACTGTGGACACAAACTAGTAGACCAATTCCTAGGAAATAATTTTTTTGAATTGCATATTTTTAAAACAATGTATGGATATTGTTTGTAAAACTGAGGTATTGTAGCCAAGGGTTCTTTATTGGGCCTATACTTATTACTGTTTAATAATAAAATAATTAGAAGAAGAAGAAGAAGAAGAAGAAACAAACAATTATCAATTCTTGCCAAATCACCAATAATTAATAAATCATTGTTGTCAATTGTTTGCAACATGTTGATGGGGTATACATGTTGTGGGGCACATATTGATCTTTTGTGTCATTTCGAAAGATTTTAACTGTTAAGTTGGAAGTTCCTTTTTTTAGTGTAGGTTTATTGACAGTGCACAGATAAGTGCCTTGGAATTACACATTAGTGCCCATGACCTTCCTGTAAAGACTAGTAAGATACTAAATGTAAAAATTTCTTCCACATTCACAACTATTTTTTGAATACTTGTTCTCTGTGATCACAGATCTGGGTTCTATAAATACAAGCAAGGAATGAATAAGCTTTTGAGACCGAAGAGCATTTAAACTTAACCCCAAAAGACTACTCAATTCAAAGAAGATAACTGAACAAAATACACTTAATTCAAAGCATACTGATGTTTCACCCGAACCAACTACCTCCTCAACTTTACAGAAACATAAGCTGTAATAAGTGAACTCTCACCCTTGTAACCCTAGCAACAGATTATCCCCATGTTAGTGTCTGTACCACTACAAATAATTGGTTGTTGATGTGAAGAAGGCAATAGGATGCATGGTCATGATGCAGCACTCAAGATGCTGATTGTAATGACTTGTCACGAACAGATTATTGTGCTAGACATATATCATTGCTGCAACAGAGAACAAAACAAACTACACTAGGCTGCTTTTGGTTAATTTGCAGCACTACAACAATGCAAAGATATTAGGTGGACTTTGCTTTAAAGCTCTAAATTCTTCCATTAAACATACAAGTATTAAATATATGTGAGTGCAGTATGCAGCAGATTAGCTACATCACCATGCATAAACATAAAAGAAAATTCACAAGTCAGTAGCAGCAATAATGCCAAACATATACTGGCTCCAGCTCAGAAAATATGACCAGTGTACATTCTTATGTGTATGTGTATTGCATAATTGTATTACGCTTTTTCTGACGTTATAGGCCAAAAAATGTAAGTAAAAGTAAAAAAAAATTACATTATCAAGATAAAAAAAAAATAATATTATATAATATATAATAATAATTTATAGTATAATGTTAGTACTATGGGAGTATGTAGAGAAAATTGACAAGTCTCAGTAGGTTCATGACAACCATACTTTGCGCATCTGACACATATTTTACATTAGAGGTCAGCAAGACAACACTGCTGCTCATTTCACCAGTCAATCTATGTCACACAGCATGTAGCACAATGGAGAGCTGTGGAGAATGAGTCACATACATTTAAAAGCCCCAGACACCCACACAAAGGGAGCTTTTGTGGCGCCATAACAAAGGAACCTCAAAAAATTATGTGTGGAACTGCAGTAATATTAAGATTAAATGCTCTGGATAGTGGATAATGAGAGCTTTCTATGTCAACTGTGTAACACAACCATCTTTGCAGTGGTCACTCATTATCATTCCATTTAACTTTTTTAAAGTTAGAGTTATATAAACCAAATATTGAAAACAATCTAAGAACTTTAACTTTGTTAAATAGACTTACCTAGCTTTAAGCCACTGAGTAGAAAATGAATCTGTATTCTTTGTAAGGTTTCCAATGCTCTTCGAATTGTTAGTGCCAAATGAAGAAGTAAGCTGCACTGGTCACAAGATACGACAGCTGTTGACAGAAAAGCAGCAGGTCCTGTTAACTGTTGGGTCCGCCCACATTTATTCAATCAAAACAACACCACACCCATTTTATTCACACCCCAGGAACAGATATTCAAATACAAAGCATGTCCACATCCATTATCTATACATACTTACAACCTGCCACTCCTAGTAACTGATGTTAATTGTCTACAGAAATATCTTTAAATTCTGTCAAATCTTCTCAAAAGAGCACTGGAGTTATTTTCTGACACGGAAAAAACATCAATGACCAAATAAAAGACATGATGTAATCTTGTATTTGAGATGTATTTTTCTCTCCTCCTGACCTTGAAAATTATAGACATGGCTCTGATGCAGTTTCATGACAGCTGGAAAAAGAAATACACCTCACTGAGGAAAAAGACAAAATCGCCTTCCCACTAAATTGGTTCAAGAACAATATTTTTAAATTGCATGTACACCAGATTTTACTGATACATTTTAAAGCATGTTGATAATTTAATTTTTGTTTGCCATGTCTAATCCTTTAGAAACTAGCTTAGTTTTAAGAAAATAACAGTTGAAATCCTACAAGGAAATTACAGGAGCACTGGCAAAAGAAAAATAAAAGGTTTAGTCTCTTTTGCTCCCAGCTTACAGAAAGAGCAGAAGTAACATGAAAAATAGTGCTTGTAGTTTTGTTGTGATTACTGCATTTACCATACTGTGGCATGTAGCCTTTAGTTTTTTTTGTCTTGTAATGAGCTCTAAAACCACAACGGTATTTCATATGTAGCAGCTGTACACAACTTTAGATGAATGTTAAATGTATGGCCAGGGTTCTATTCTTATACATGAATTAACAAGTCAGCAAGAAAATATTGTTGATCGTCACATATCCAAACTGTTTTATTCTCAGGTTTAGTCGCATCAAACAATGGCATAATGGACTTTGAAAGGATTGAACAGGTATTCCTTTTGACAATGAATGTGCCTTTCTTACAAGACTGATGAAGACTGAGGCTGTGATAACAAGACACAACAGCAATTTTATGACTTGTATGGTAACTGTTCACCACAAAATCTAAACATAAATATACAGTATATGTAGGTGTATGTGAAATACAGTGTATAAGTAAGGCTTTGTGTGTGTGAGAGAGGGAAATTAATTAACCAACAATATGCGTATAGTTCAGAATAAAAGAGGGCCCCCTTCAACAGCCCCTATAATGGGCTAATAAGCATTCTGTAACAGCTCGGTATCAATTCCCAATTTCCTTTTTGTCTGCTTTTGTTTGAAAACACAAAGCTATTTTATTTAAAGACAAACATATCAAATTGATCTGATACCCATTATCAAGTATTAGGACCGAAAGTAATACACAAGCACCAGTTTGCAGAAATTTCTTACAGCTCCTTTTCACTAGTTCTCAAGGTCTTGTTGTGCTTATGCTTAAGATTATCCTATACATATCATATAAATGACACATATCAGTGAAAATGCAGTCCTGGTGCTGGTAAGATTTCATATTTTTTGGCTGCATCTTGAAGCCGTTAATCTTGCGTCTTTAATCATTATCATTAGAATGCAGTCAATGGGAAGCCTGCTTATCATGGTTGCAAATGTCAATACATATGGTCTAAGTCAATAACCACAAGAGCATGCAGTTATTTCAAATAATTAAATCCACTTCTTAAGTTAGGTTGAGGAACTGAAACAACCAACTTAACGTATCCAGGATTATAACATCCACTGACTCTTTGTTTCTGACCTCAGTGCAATTTGCGATGCTTAATCTAGAAAGGTGCTATATAAATTAACTTACCTACAGTATTACTCATTTTATCTTGGATCTGTTTAGCCACATATGAAGAACAGGGCCCAGGATGATGTAAACCAACTTATTACTGGTCATGATGCAAATCACACCTTTAGCTCACTACATTCATCTGAACTCTCTTGTGAGTATGTCTCACAATATACTGTGGTATACAAGCAGTACACCATAGCTGTAGATTACCATGTAAATCAAACTTTTAAAAAAATGATGGAACCTTTTTGATTCCTGTAATATATAGACAGACAATTGATAATATATAAGCAGCATTACTTATAAGCTGAGCTGAGCCTACTACAATAATGCAGCACAGATATCCAGACTCTTATATACAATAACAAAATATACAACTAAATTCACAACTGTTCTCTTGGCACCATCTGTTTTACAGTTTTTCTTTTGACATTTTGAGCCACATGTGTTGAGCGGAGGTTTGATGGGTTACATTTGTGAGAATACATATGGTTAAGAACTGTATGTCAAGAAAAATATTTGCTGTAAGGTTGAAATAACTTTTTAAGGCACACATTCTGCTACCTCTTCTAATCTTATCCATCCTTCCCACTCTGTTCGTGTGGGCATGTCGTACACACAAAGCAGTTCTTGTGCAGGTGTCCTTCCATTTACTGAGTAAGGCAGTAACTTGTAATAAAAGCTCAGGATGTTGTATACATTCTAGCTCATTGAAATTATTATAAATTGCCATCAGAGACAGGAACAGATACTGCAAGAATGTAAAATATGGGTCGATCAAGATTCCTTCCATTTAAGTAAAGCTGAAACACATATTGAATTAATTTTTAATTAGCTGAACAACATGATTTTTTTCTGCCAGTGTTCTGATAATTAATTAATCTTAAAGTAATTCTAATTTAGTAATAAACTAAAATTACAGTTAATTACAGTAGTCACAGATACTTACACTATAATTTAGTTTATAAGGGGATGTAAGACAATATATACAGTTTTACATACCATAACACTCACTTAAAAGTCAGTCCATATTTTGTTGAAACTTTATTATGTGTGTTATAAACGATTTATTCAATCATCTAAATTATCAAAGGTCATTTACCAGTTTTACATTGTTTTTAACTCTCACCTCAAATCCAAACGTCTAAAAAAAAAAACTTGTCAGCTTCTATTACTGAAAACAAACACAAAGTCAGAGTGAAAACTTTTCCTTTGTACTTGCATTCAGTGCAGTGGAGCAGATTCCAACAGAAATAAAGTTTTCAGATGAATGAAGACTGAGAGGAGTTTGCTGAGGAGGGAGACAAACAACACACCAATTTATGGCAGCTGAAAGATGACGTCACTGTGGAGGCCACATGCAAGGAATCCACTGTCCTACTGCACAGACATGGAAAGAAACAGAGCAAGTGACAGACTGAAAAGACCAGTCTGTATGTCACAAGATCATTTTAGGATTTTTCTGCTGTCATGCCATGTTGCCATGAGAAAATCACTCTTTCAATCTCTCTTCAAAAACTGGAAAGGCAGATTAATGTCTTACAAAATAGTCTTAATTCTTTTAAAATGTAAGAAATATACATGAACAATGATCTGGGTGTGATCTATGTGAATACCTACCTCAAATCTACCTGCAACAAAGTTAAATTATACATACTATCATCCTCAATTCTGTACAATTCAGTATACCATTAACTATCCTTTTGGGAATATTCAATATTCAATACATTATACTTTTTATTTGAATATAGAAATTAATAAATGCTTAGTACATCTTGAGCTTTTAATTCTGTGCAACTGTGCTAAGTATATTTGTTTGAAAGGAAAAGGAAGAAATGTGAAATAATTGGTGGCCAGGACACATGGTAACTATGAGACTGGATGAGTCACTGTTTGATTGCAGTTACTGAAAAGCCCAATAATTAGGAAGGAGTGTCATCCTGTCGAATTCAAACAGCTCCCCACAAACATATACTAATTACCCCATTGTATTTAAATGACCCTATTGAATATCGACTGAGGTATTGTGATTGAAGTACGGTCTGTGTCAGCACTTCATCAGTTTTCCATTCAATATATGAAACTTTCCATTGCTAGCTGCAGGGATTAAAGTTTAGATAGATATAAGTGAGGAGCTATTGGTTGTAAATCCTTCAGATGAGCTATAATCAAATGAACAAAGCAATCCTCCACCCTCATTACACGCAAGATGGCTGATAATATCCTACTCTGAGGTTACTATTTGACTAATTGTTGAGTTCAAACACAAAAGGCCAATACATTTCCCATTTGTACTTATAGTATTGCAGACTTGTTGCCAGTTTTTTAGACACTTTCATCAACTGCCAACTTACAAGTTTGGTACAAAGTACAGAAATAACTACACTGGCAAGAAAAGATTTGGAAACACAAAGACACAGTTGTAAATTGAAAATGTAAAAAAAGAATACGAAAGCACAGAAAATATCTTTGCATTAATGTAAAACAATTTAATTAGCATGTAAACTATATAAAACCTGAAAGATTATGTTTTACAAAACTGCTCCCATTTGCTATTTAAATAATGTTAATAAAGGTTTTGCGACCATCAGTTTTTTAAAGATATTCAAGTATGGATGTCCTTAAATTAATCGTGAATGCCTTCCCAGGTGTTAAAACATCTAAGTTAGTTCATGTCCAATAAATCAGTAATTTGAGCTCCATAGGGAGAATGACCCGTCATTTTTAGTGTAAATTAGAACCAAAAATGGCCAAACAAACACATCTTTCCTTTGAAACCAATTATTTTATAAAGTACTTGTTTTGTAATAGAAAGGTTATTGTCTACGATGTATAGCAAAGACATAAAAGATTAACACTACAGTCTACAGAGATATGCTGCATTCGGATCCAATTAGGACAGAAGACACAAGTTCACAGCTGACCAAGATGACAAGTACTTATGAGTGTCCTTAAGAAACAGATGCCTCTCTTTTACTCAATTGGCTACTATGTTGAATAAAACACGAGACAAAACAGTGTGCACAGACACTGTGTGTAGAAGAATCAGGTCAACTGGCCTCATGGGCAACATACTAAGGTTGGCAAATTGGAAAAATTGCTTGCAGTGAGTCACGATGCACAAACAGTGGACATTAGATGACTGGAACACATTTTGAGGTCTTCAGACCTCTGCACGGATTTGGCAATTGAAGAGTGGGAGATCTGCATTGTGTGTACGACATCCTCTATCAGAATGGATACCACTCCATACTGAAGAGACATGCCATTCCCTCTGGACAACAGCTGATTGAAGTTAATTTTATTTAGAATTTTATTTAAGACAATTACACCAAGCATTATTCATGATTGTGTAAGAATTGTTTGGAGAAGAAAGTCACTGCTAGACTGTTTGTGATAGCTGATAGCATTAGAGGAAAGGTTTTAGTTTCATGAAACATGAGTGCAGTAGGAATAAATAGATTTTTTTTGCAAGAGAGCTACATATTTAGCTTTCTTTTTTTATAATGTTAGAACTGAGACTGCTGTGTGTGCAGTTAAGTGACTCCTTCTACCACTGTGGGACCACTACAAAGAAAAAATGGTCTCTGGTACTTGAAAGTCAATAAAAAAATACTATACACTATTATTTAACAATAAGGCTTTCAGTAAACCAGAAAATTACTTTCGAGAAGCTAAGGAAGTGTACTCACAGATAAGGGTTTTCTCTTTGAGACAGTGGTGAGGGGAGGCGCAGGAAATCACGTCAGCAAAATGTCGTTCTGGAAGACAATGTATGGATTACAATTTCACATTTCACATAGCACAGCAAAATATCTAAAAGGAAAAAAAAATACTAACAGTATTTTACCCAGTTGAAACTACAGTATATGATTGATCTTAGATCAGCAACACGGATTCCTGAAAACATTACAATCTCTTACAAGCACCACACATCCTCTGTGAAAAGGAGCCTAGAGATAGTTGTATTCAAGACCAAGTAATACATAGAAAGTATAGAGTTACAAAAAAATACACACATACAATACTTCTATATTCACACTGTTTCTTCATCTTTGCTCTCAATATGACACTTACCCAGTCCTCCAAAAGTAAATGCCTCTTGCAGACACAGACAGTGTTTATCTATGTGTGAATCTCAGTGTTCAGTGTTAGAAAAAGCAGTATAGTTACCACATTACCAATAAAGCAGTCAGCATGTGAGTCATCAGTCACATACATCAAGAAGCTTGATGTATTTGCCCTGATGTTTCAACACTAACTAAGAATAAAGGTCCACTCAGCAATTGACTTCACACCGCATAACCGGGCACAATATAAAAATGCTATGATTTGGACTTAAAGGAAATACAGACAAATTTAGAGCCTTAATTTGGGGGTATGGCATGACAATAAATTGACACTCTGACTTAAGAGTAGAACAGAGCTTCTATGCGATGCTAAGCTGATCCACATTTCTAAAACAACAGAGCAAAAGAGGAAACATTCCATATAATGCATTTTATATATTTCTGTATTTAACCAGATATATTCCAGTAAGATTAGCTACCTCTAGTGCAAGGGGGTGTCCATTTTTATTCCCAAAAATATGTTGTATGCACTTTCTGCACCTTTTTGATGAACAGCACTACCAATAACAGCCATTGTGAACAGTGTATTTAAGGTTAATAGCCAATCACATCACAGTTAAGTCTGTGTGATATCTTAGCGCACATGTTTTTGTTTTAACTTTTATCCATGTTTAACATAGTGTGTGACATGTGGATGTCAAATGACGTATTACAAGCAGACAAACAGTGATGGCTTTGAGCACAAAGGCTGAGCACTAACAAACACTAAAATGGACAAAAAGAATGTGTCAGCTCCAGTCGCATCTATTGCAGATTGGTAAAGATAACAATCTCTATACTGACATAAATCAGACACATCCGTATCCACCGGGGAAAAATAATCAGCCCAACTAGAGCTATTTATCAGCTGGAAGTCTTTGACCTCATGTGACTCAGACTTCATTGCTAAATGGACAGTGATTGATTGTGTAAAGGCAAATAACAGTAACTGCTTTATAGGCCAGCAGCCCTGCCACTACTGTGTATATGTTTATTTCCCAGCCATTCCCAGCAATAAATGTTCACATTTATTAATGTCTCTGTTTTCCCGTAGAGAAATCCATACCAGGGAATGTGCTTTACATTATTTTGTTTATTTGTGTATCATACAAATGTTAGTGTACATTTGTACAGACTGTGTCCACAGCAGTACTTCTTTCTTTATTTAGAAATGTGTTTAGCCGTCTGACAAAACAGAAAAAGTCTACTGTCAAAAGAAAGACAGATGTCTCAGAGTCCTGAGAGAGACGAGGAGCACAACCTAGCGTAGCTGCAAACAAGGAGCCTGAACGTGATGCGACTGACTCAGAGGACCTTTGTGCATCTCCCGATATTTGATCACGTTAGTGCAAAAATAGCCACTGTAGAGCTCAAATGAGTAAAAGCTGCCCCCTGAGCATCGTGTAAGATTTTATCCAAAGCACTGAACCAACGAACCAGTTTTAACTTTAAAATGTAGTTATGTCGTGCGTTAGGACCCACGTTATATAATGTCGACAAAAAGCTGCAGACAGATGGGATAGGCTACATTAACAACATCGTTGGGACCCAAGCAACATTTACACTATCTCTGTAACAGGACAGTTAAACTCACTTACCGGTGGCACACCCGCTTCCCCACGCGCAGTAACCGTTGGAAGACACACTACTGTTGTCTGTGGTTTCTCTGCCGAGCGACGGAAGCACGCGCCCCCTTATATCAGGTTCCATTTGTGCCGTTCGCGCTCGTTCCCCTTTCAGACCCTGGGAGCGCATCGATTGGCTTTCACACCTACGACGCAAATCCTTCTGTTTACCAATGGCTGCTCACCGCTGCCCTGCGTGCGTTTGATTTCCAGCCAGAGGAGAGTATGGATCTGTTTCCTATACCCATCTAGTTTAATGAGGCTACAGCCCGGGGCTCTCTGTCTCATTGATTTCCCCATGTGTTGTAGTTGATCGTCTCTTTAAATAACACTAATGAAAGTTATACACGTTGTGTGTATTTAAATTAAGGCCTTCTAAAATTAGTTTGTACTGAAGGCATAGTAGCCAAGTCAATAGAACAGTCATGGGTAGTGTCCGGTAAATGTAGCAGACGGATTGAGTATAGTAGCAAATGGTGATACAATGTTATCAAAGCTGTGTTGTGTAGTTGTTATAAATGTTGCAGAATTACATTGCCTTGTGTTTCATTCATTACATTTCATCACTTTGTGTTACTTTACTGCACTGTTTCTTCTATACTGTATTAATGTGGCTGCACTTACCATATTTGAAAATACAACCTGCCATAGCAGCAATTTACTTTACATTCAAATATCACAAAACAGTATATTATAGTGTGTAGCATTACTATGTAATATTGCATGATTACATTCTTTATCATTTATTATGCTGTGTTGCACTGAGCTATGGAGCTGCCTTTTACTACATGTTGTTGCATTGGAAACTGTAGTCCACCACAGCTGCAATAGACATGCAATGTAAAACTATCACACAACATAAAAGGATGTTTTACTGTCATGTTGCTCTAAAACTGTTTCACTGTGAAGTGTTCAAGGCCAGACTCAGCAGTCTAGTAGAATAATTTTGATGCCTTGGCTGTTGCCAGGCAACAGCTGTCCTGGAACAGAGATGAATGAGTGTCCCTGGGCTCTTTCTCTTTCTTCATTCTCTTAGGTTCATCTTTTGATTCGTGTGATCTCAGAGTCATTGATATAAGGTAGTGGTTGTTTCTTTCAACAACTCTTACCAAGATAACAAAGTAAATAAATCAGGGATGATCAATCAGCAGCTCTCCGTTGTGAAATATGTAGTTAAGACACAGCTTATGTTGGTCTATAGCAACCTTATGGGTTCTGCCTGTTTACAATAGACCTCATTTTGCACAAGCTGGTCCCATGATATGAAGCTGTCATGGAAATCCTGAATATCTCAGCGGGGAAAGGTTCATCCAGCATTATTCTGCTGTTGGGACAGCAACACTGGGATGCTTCAGGCATACATCCCTGAACATATTTTTTATCCAACACCTTCACCTTCTGTTAATCTTTGCAATATTTATGAAACTGATGCCTTATAGTCAGAATATAACACACCTACAAACTTCCACAAGTCTCCTTCTTAAGTGCTTTTCACACCGCAGTGCTGATGCAGCCACTAACCTCTCTGTGGGATGTTAGACCATCCATGCTGTAGCTACCTCCTCATGAAATGCAATCACTGGAGGCGGGAAGCACAGATGTTTTTCATAGAAATAATTATGTATTTTGCAGAGTGTATGTTCCCTTTCTTTGCGGAGGACATTCACGTCGCTTCACACCAGAATTAGTAAGGCAGATTCAGTGCATTCCTGATACACTTAAATGGAGAATAAAATTAAACAGCTAAAGTTTTGTGCAGCTGCATGACTGATTTCTATCACATCCTGTTTAGCCTTGAATATATAATGTTGGTTTAACAGCATTTTGTTATGTAGCTTGCTCACAACAGGGAGTTTTGTTGATCTGTATTAATGTTTGTCTATTGGAAAAAGCCAAGCACACAGCGAGCTGGAGAGATGTTACTCTGTTATTATAGGGCGACTATGTAAAACAGCTGTTGTTTCCCGTTCTGTTGTTGTGTGTTGAATATTACAAAATGTCTAAATTATTTAGCAGCTGTTCACACCTGCATTTTTGTCAGTGAGGCCTAGGGTTCACTTGCAACTTCATGACTGACAGAAATGAACCTAACCTAAAAACACAGTCGCCCACACTCCACCTCTATTTCTTTTCCAGTCTATGTCTCATGGGAGGCTGTTACTAACCACGGCTGCTGTCCTATATCAACAATGTGCAGGTGTCTTTTTTAATCTATCTACCATTAGCATGGGGAGCAGACAAATTTACACATCACACAATCAAATCCACAAGTTTAACCCACCACTGTAAAATTCACATAATTACCAATCAATAGCACATTTGTTCCATAATACATAATAGTTTTAATCAACGTTAGAAAACAAAATGCAGTCAGAAGCTCATACAATAACTTTTGAGAGTTCTTCTCATTAGTGTTTTCAAAATGTGGGTACAGGAGGCACAACAGAAATACATACTTTCTCCCTGGAAATAGCACTGAACATGTCAGTTGTGAATATTTTACCATGTAAAATAGTTGTGTATTCAATATGGAAATCAGAAATTATATTTGACATTTCATATCTGTGATGGCCTCTGAGGTGGGCTGATCATATAAACCTCAGAAACTCATTAACAGTCAGTTATTGACAATGATGAATAAGAAATATGAGAAGACAATAATGATTACAATTACACATTTCAATGGTTCCTTGTGATGAATGACACAAAATAGAGTTGAATGTCGAACAAAAAAAGTGATTATTTTGTCCATTAGCACAGGCACTTGTGAATGATTTTGCAGGTAAAATCCTGTCTATTAGAATAATGTACACTTTCCTAAAACCATAGATGTACAGCATTTATCACTCCGAATGTAAAAATATAATTCATAATTTGCTGACTTTGTCAATATTATGAATCTATTTGTCATATGCAGGAATGTTGGTGCAGTTTCTCAAATGCCACTGCTGACTTTTAAGGATCATATTGCTGTGTAGCACAGATTGCAGGCCAGTGGTGACTGTGCTCAGTTTTTGCAGTTTAAAGTGATCTTTGGTGAGAATGTAAACAATTGCACCAGAAATAAGAAGGCTTTAAAGTTCTGCAAACAAAAACATACATTTCCATACAAATATAATTTGACCTGATTAGGCGTCCTACAACTAGCTGTCACATAGCATGGGATATGATAAGTTGCCCTGTTTGTACACTTTGAAACAACAGTGCTTTAATAACAGGCTATAATTCAATATAGCAACTTCCCCATTGAACAATGACAGGACAGATAATGCAGTGAACATTGTGGTGTACATTAAAGTGGAGTTACTCTTTAGGATCCCTTTATGATTTTGAGTACCTGAAGCATAATTAAATAGCAGGCAGCTGAAGTGAAAACAAAGGCAAGACGTGCTAAATACATTGGTTAAGATGGATAGTGATGTGTTTATAGCATAAGAGGGCATGAGCACCTCCCCTGGTCTCCCTACTCCCACAAGAAAGGCACATTAATAGGGCATATAGTGTTGTCTCCAACAATTATCCCTCTTAATATAGAAATAAACTCAGCCTGAAATATAACCAGTAAATTTTACAATTTGTAGCCTTTACTTACTTACTTAGTACAGGACATGTGACTCTCAGTCTGCAGTTTATCCACTCAACTATCCATCTAACCACCCATCCATCTACGCAACCCTCCTTCTGTCTGTCCATTGTCCAAAGGCCCTCTACCACTGCTCCCAGCTGAAGTCGTCCCCACCTCCAAACACGACAAAAAAGCCAAGAATGGTGAGGAAGATGACAGCGTTTCCTGTCATCACCAGACCACAAGCACCCCACTGGATCTGTAGGAGGAAAATATAGTCATTACTACTGATCCACTGGGTTTCTAAGCACATAGCTTGTATACACGTCTTCACTTTTTCTCAAGGAACAGTGTGAGAAAGAGCTAATTAGCAACAACTGATGCGGTGGACATCTACACAGATGCTGCTACAAAAACAAACATGTGCAAATTAACCTCCAA
The DNA here is from genome assembly GCA_900302695.1 of Helostoma temminkii. NCBI lineage: Eukaryota > Metazoa > Chordata > Actinopteri > Anabantiformes > Helostomatidae > Helostoma > Helostoma temminkii. Next base: position 33,401 of record OMLM01020124.1, on the reverse strand, counting down.
AACACTTCAACACGAATAGAGAAAACTCACTGTGCTAGTGCGGGCTAAGACAATAGGAAGCCCAAAAGATGACACAACAATGCCAGTTGTTAAGAAGTAGGCCAGCTCTCTACATGCATTGCTGGAGGAGTCATTATCACTGACTCGTCTTGATATGAAGGTCGGGATGGGGCTCAGTACGTAGAAAATCAGGACAAACAGCGGCCAATACACCCTAAGTGTGAAACAGTAAAAAGGCATGAACTTGCAGCTTTTCAATAAATAAATAAATAAAATGTGCAAATAAAAAAAACTTTATCAAAACACACCACTAAAAATGTAACTATATGCAACAGAGGCACTCCAACTGCAAAGATCTGAATTTGAGTTTTATTAAACCTTTAAACCACTGTTATTCAATTATATCTACACTGTCAGGCTCCATTACACTGGAACTGGAATAGTATTAAAAGGAAGTGGGCAGTGGGAATACCCCACTGAGTTACATTATGGGACTTACAGTATTCAGCTTTCTGTATAAAGAAAGACTTTTTTTTATTATGATCATTCATTTCCATCTCTAAAAGTTCCTCCGTCTGTATCATACAATTAATACTTTGTTATAGACAGGATCCTACCCATACTGTTCCAGAGCACAGCCCAACAGAAGAAATGTCAGCCCGATAGCACCAGTAAAAGACAACCCAACCAGTGCTGGAAGAAGAGAAACATTATATTAAATTACATACATTTGCAACGTTGGAAAAACAACCAGATTTACGATAGGCTTGTAAACCTTGTTAAATATTTCTATCCGAAGTCGACATTACTGTGACAAACGGCAATAACCTACTGTGTAGGTTAAACAGGTTAACGACTTAATGATGGTTCCAACTGATCTTAACGACACAGGGCAGCTCTAGTCACAGCTTTCGATTTGATTCAGAAAAGGGCTTCAAGTGCTGGAAACTAGGTTAAAGTTTTGCAACGCTAGCGTCAAAGAAAAAAAGTCTGCGCAACGTAATTCACACTTCTGAAATGTTAACCAAGTCATTAACACATGATAGAAAATACCTTTTATGCCAGCCATTGCGGTTAAAAGTGTGAAAGTTTCTCTTTAAATGTTCTTCTGCTATTTGTGTTTGTGTATTCGATCTCCTTCTTTGTGGACAGACTTCCTGCTTCCTCCATCGGAGTTTCCTGCTTTGTTGTTATCAGGTGACTGTCTTAAAGCGACAGTACCTCAGCGACTGTCCGGGACAACATTTCTGCCAAAAGACTCCAGACGGTTTGTTTTTATGTTAATCTATTACAGTTTGATGTTATTATTAGTGTGGCAACGTCACGTAAGTATTGCAGTACACCTGTGAGTACTTAAACTAAGTATTTCTTATTATTTTATTTTGTATGTTACTTTATTGGAGAGAGACCTGTGGATGGTGAGGGACCTAAATCTTGACATGACATTTAGAAATATTTATTTTGGATTCATTAACGATTCTTTCACAGAGTTTGCCATAAGATTTTTTACCCAAACACTGTACCCTTCACCTGTTACCAGCTAACCTTCCAATTTGGAAATACTTTGATATTTTAGACACTTTTTACCTCTGTCCCAACTTTTTTAAGTGTGTTGCAGATGTCAAAAATTCTAAATTTATATATATAATTTATTTACAAATATACAAATATACGTTTTGTGTTAACAGCAGTTGAGAAATGGTGATTGAGCTAAAATAATTACTGCTTTGATGCATTATTTTTTTTAAGGAAGTTCAGCAATTTTTAGCTGTGTGTCTTTCTCTTGTTGGTGTTCAGTTCCAGTGTAATGTTAAAATGAAACCAATGAAGATGAAACCCCTGAAAGGGCATCAGTGATCACAGAGCTGGACCAGCTGCTGCTGCTGCTCCTGCTGTCCTGATGAAAATCATAGCCACCAGACCTGGAAACACTTATTTTAAAAATGTTCCCTATTACAGTCTCCTGCTTCACCTTGGTGTTAAAGATTGGTATAAAAGATTAGCAAAAGTACAATCAGGATTTCTTAATCATTATACATATATACACTGCTAACTACTGTTATTATTGGCTTTGTTGTATTTGGAGTTAGTGCTAACACGGACACATCCTGTGTTTATCTTTGTGTTTTTGGGTATGATTCAGCAAGCTGGCATCTTCTCATTCATCTTCCAGCTCCTACACACTCTAATTCAATTTCAGGTTATTATTTGGCTGATGAATTAGCATTTCCCTGAATAGGTGGGTAGGCATGATACAAAAATATTTTGAAGCTTCATGGAAGGAAACACCCATTTCCCCTGTATTAAAATAACTTCTGAGGAAATATTATTCGTGTGTGGTGTGTTTTCTTCTAAATCAACCCCTTCAGGTCTACTTCATACAAAACCATTAAAACAGAAAATTCTGTTTATGCACAGCCACATTTTGTAAAACAAAGTGAGAGTACACAGTGTGGAGAGTTTCACAGAGGAAATGAAACTGCTGTGTTCAAGCCACATGCTGTGTTTAGTAGGACATTTGGTCATGATTACTTGTTTTGATCATTGGGAGTGCTGATGCTTTTGAAACCTGCTGCTTTTTGCCAGTGACTCATGGGGAAAACTGCAGATTATTAAAAATAAGATCATCATAGACTAAAACAAATAATTTGATGCATTATGAAAAAAACACAACATGCATAAACAAAAAAGTCTTAAATCCAAATGCATATTATGCAGCTGCAATTTAACAATTTACACTCAGTTAATATAAAAAGGAAAACAAAAAGGGCATTGCTTCAGCGATGATAGAGAAATATAAGGGAGGAATCAAGTGATGACAGATGGGCCACTTCGACCTGTCCTGTGATGGAGCTGGGAAATCTTCAAAGCGATGGTTGCCAGGGGTGCCAGCATCACCTGTTCCAAACAAGGATGACATAGTGACATGTAAGCCTGTGACTGCTGCCATGTGGCACAAATGTATATCCTCATCAATAGTTATAATAGCTATAACCAGATTTATACTCACTAGCACTATTATGACTTAGAGAATAACTTATAAATTAACCTTATTATGTCTATATTAGTGATTGAGACACAAAGTATTTTAATTCATTACTGTATTTTTTTGTTGTTTCACAATTTAGTATTTGTGAGATCTTTGCTGTTTTAGATAAATTGGGCATAAAGTTTTCATAATCTCTACCTGTGTATCTTCAAAAATGCGTTCCCTCTCGTAGCTATTGAGGTAGATTCGAACTGTTGCCCCATCTCTACCTGTCCCACCGAGTCTGTAGATTATTCGACAGCCATCAGAGAAGATTATCCGCAGACCCTGCAGTGAAAAGAGCCCAGCACAGAACATGGGAAGCTTTTAGACTCTGGCTCTGATGCAGAGAGCCTCCAAAAAGCCAATGATCATTGGGTGCATTCCATTTCTGTTCACATAACCACTTAATCATTGGAGAGATACAGCTAAGTGTGTACCTGGTTCCTGGCGATGGTGCTGTCTACCGGGTCTGTGTATTCAAAATTGTCTGCTTTTTCCACTTGGTAGATTTTGTCTTCCACAGCAAATCTCTGCTTCACAAATGACTTGTCAGCAATCATCATCTCCAAGTCCTCCATCATCTCACAGGCTGCATCTATGTCTACATTCTCATAGTCATATCTGAACCAAACAACAGAAAATGAGCTTCAGCAAAATGTTCTTAAATCAAATCTCTATTTTTGATTTGATGTAACTTTTGTGTTACATGGCAAATGTTAGGGTTTTAAATTATTTTAAAATCGGAGAGTTGTTTCTCCCACTCATAGCTTATGATGCAGGTGGTGAAAACAATGCAAATGTCAGCTGCAAGACAGCAACGTTTTTTTTTTTACTTAAATATAATGCAGACATAAGGTGATAATATTTAGTTGCAGATGATGTCAACACAGAAATTCACAAAACACAGTAATTATCAAGACCTTAAATAATGTGTAATGTCACATATGTTCCATTAGATGTCAGTCATGTTCTGTATCTATCTTAGCATTTATAATCATCTATATTCTACATAAGTTCCATAATCTAAATAACACGCAATATTGAAAATCAGAAACAACACTGTTTACTGGTATAATTGCTCATGTGAACATCTCACCTGGTGAAGTAGTTTCTTCCATATTTAAGCCAGTGGTCCTTGAGAATATCCTCCACACTCTGCTTTCTGGTGGCTAGTATGGACAGCCATGCCAGAACAGCCCAAAGCCCGTCCTTCTCCCGAATGTGGTCTCCACCTGAAAGATGATGTGTAATTAAATATACCATGCACGGCTTATTTTTTCGAGACTGTCAATCAAAATAGAGCACATTTTGATGTAATAAGTTGCCTGTACCTGTACCAAAGCTTTCTTCTCCACACAAAGACAGTCGGCCTGCGTCCATTAGGTTGCCAAAGAACTTCCACCCAGTGGGAGTTTCATATAGCTCTATTTTTGTTGCCTTGGCTACTCTGAAAGAATTTACAGCACAAGCATATTTTAAGAAAACATAGAGGAAAATAATACCATTATGCTTTTTCAAATATGTATTCACAGCACATCCACAGAAATTAAACGATTAACCGTTATAATATTAAAGAACTGTAGGTTTCACTTAGCCACAGTTTGAAACATCAGATTCATTGGTTCGGATTTGTGAAAGTCAGTAAAAAAATGTTACCTGTCTAAAGCTGCACTTGTGGGCATGCTGCGGGCAAAGCCTCTCACCCCTGTTTGCTGGAAGTATGGGATGCAAAAGATGTTGTCAGCAATCACAGCCAAAGAGTCAGAGGGGGTCACGAAGAAGCCATGTTTACCAAGGATCATATTACGGTCCTAGAAAACAGACAGACGTTAGAAGTTAGGGCCTTTAGTTCCCTTTTCTTGTATATACTTAAAAAAAGTTGAAGATGTAAATAATCATAGCACACACCCCATCACCATCAAAAGCGGCACCAAAATCATACTGTCCATCTCTCATGCTGTCAACAAGATCTGCAGCATAGGTGAGGTTAGGATCTGGGTGTTGACCCCCGAAGTCCTCCATTGGGACACAGTTAATGGCAGAATTGGCAGGACAGCCCAGCTCCTCACATAATATTCTTCTCACATAAGGTCCTGCCACTGGGGAACAGAGACAAGGGTGACAGAAGAATCTTTGTGCTGTTCTGTTAAATGCAGGATTTTAATTGATGCCAGCCTCATGTCTTTATGGTAATTATAAAGCTTATCTATATCAAGGATGTTAAAACAGATTACTTTCCCTGTCAGTAGCATGCTTGTCAAGACATCTTCATGTTGTGTTGTTGTGTGAGTGTGTGTAAGAGGCTGAAGGCGTGGTGGGACTGTTCAACCAGTAGTTTCAGTTTCAGTGTTTTGGAACGCTTGAAATAGCGTTAGCAACCTAATCATAATGAATAACTCTGAAGTGAACAGTTCCTTGAAGCTCACGTCACCTCTGCAATGAAGCCTTAAACATCCCTTTCTAACAGGTCTTGACAATGTTCATCTACGTCACTGTTACAAATACTGTAAATGATTCGCATCTGGATGCCACTACACACCAAGACATTATACAACTGTTGGATATTTTGGTGACTGAGAGATCAAACAGAATCTTGTGTATTGACTGTTGGCTTGACTTGTCCTTCACAGTTGACCTTATGCAAACAAGGGAGGACTGGGCATCACGAACATGTTGTTTATCCTGATAACATGCTGTATGATGCGGTTTGAAAGACACACAATACTGGGCCTAGATTCTGAAAAGATTCTGTAAACACTGGCCTTTGTGGCCCCATGTTGTTCAAAATGCTTGGCGATCTTATTAGATCTTGAAATAGAGAATAAACGGGCAAGGAAGGAAGTTGAAGCAAAGAGACCAGTCTGATTTCAAACCCTGCATAGGTTTTGTGTATATAACCCTAACATAGAACATCTTAAAATGTTGATGAAGCAATTAAAACAAAACAAGTATATCTTAATGCACATTTGTATATTTGATTGTTACCAGTATGATGTCATATATTTTGAGATGACATACTAGTTTCTCACCTCCGTGCATGGCATCTAATCTTATCCTGATGTGGTTCTCTCCAGACAGAAGTTCCTTCAGAGCAGCAAAGTCAAAGATATTCCTAAGCAAGTTAGCATAGGATTCCACAGAGTCCACAATTTCCACTGTGCACAGCCACACAAGGGGAACAAAAATATTATATTTAGGTCTTACAACTCATCAAATGAGTCAGATTTTACATATGATATTTAGTTATAAAGTATATTTTATACTATATATATATACTATATATATATATATATATATATATATATATTATAAAA
>OMLM01020124.1:0-17941 GCA_900302695.1 Helostoma temminkii | reverse complement strand
CTAATATTTTGAGTACATTACATTATACCCCACATTTCTTCTCAAATATGATGCAACTTTATATCTTCCTTTGAAATTGCCTTAGCAAACATTTTTGCTCTATGGCCAAATTTTCTGCAGTCTGTGGTCAGTCCGTCAGCAGTCATTTTGTCCAATAAAAACTGTTTCTCTCTCTCTCTCGCTCTCTCTCTCTCTCTCTCTCTCTCTCGCCATTGAGTCAAACCACAATCCTTCTAGGAGTCAGTTGTCTGTATGGGTAATGGAAAAGAAGTATTTCTTGCTAAATGTTGCTGATGCATTTTGCAGCCATGGTGGGTCATAAAGCAGTTGTCACAGCCTGTGAGTATACATCCTGTCTCCTCATGTCATAGACATTTCACGAGTGCTGCCCAGTTTAGTTTGCTTTCACATTAGTCAGATGCAGCCAACTAACTTCACTGAGGAGCACATAGTACAGGGGAAAACATCACTCATGGACTGAGGAGGGAAAACCAAGCCACATACCAGAACATTAACATAGACATGTAGAAAAGAAATAGAGACAAAAGTAAGAATGATAGCCTGTGGTATATTTAGAAATATAAATGAATGAGGAAGAAAGAAAGAGAATTGGAGAACCAGAGTGAGGGTTTACCAACATGCCTGCAGCTCTGTGAGGACGTATAGGCACATTGGTGCATTGGCTCATGCTAATATGCTGACAGTGACTATATGTTAGGTTTAGCAGGGAATGTTTACTTTGTTCACCATTTCTGCTTGTGTGTTAGCAATGTAGCATTTGACCTTTAGCACTAAACACATAGGAGACTAAAGGTAAAGGCAATAGTTTTGCAGTTATTTGGTGAAATCTGATTTGGATAACAAAGAAAAGTCAAGGGACCACTTCAAAAAGTTTATACAGTTATTGTGAGGGGAATATGAATGTATTTTAAGTTTCATGGCAAGTCGCCCTGCATTTGTTGGTACAGTATCATAACAATGTGAACATGGTGGTGCTAGAGGAAAAAGCAATGACCAAGGTGATCGTCAAAGTTATATAATTTTATCCCATGTGGACCATAAACATCTGTATAAAGTTATGGGTCAATCTGACATATGCTAAAATTAGCAAGAAACACTGCTTGTAACAGACTGTAGAAAAACACAAAATCAGTGTGTTTACATGCACTTACACTAGTAATGAAATTTCAGTTGGCTTTTTCAAGTAAGGTGTTTTCTTTCAGGTAGATTTCTCAATGATTACTATTCTCTGCCATGCATTCACGAAACCAGGTTTCTAATCAGCTTTTAACAAGAGTGCATGTGCAGGACACAGACTGCTGACAATCGCCACTCTATTATTTCAGCAGAGAGGGGGGCGTGAGTGAAAGGGGAGATCATTACATGGAACAATGCTGCCTCATTTTTAAATCAAGTTCATCCAAAATCCTGCCTAAAACTGAAACCAATACCACCTCATAGGCATCTAAAGTCACTTTTCAACATGTATTTCTTTTATTCTGAATAAAACATAAAATAGTTAGGGACCACCCTCACAGTTTGTGAACCAGGTAGAGGAGAAATCATATTATCATCTGCTACATCTTCACATTGATTTCTAATAACCATGTTTCTTAAGTGCATGTAAAGTCGGTCCCTGAGTATTTTAATAACTTGGTTTCTTAGAGAAAACACCACCAATTCTGGTTAATTATTAAAAAAATGTCTGTATTAAATATGCTACAATATGTCAGAGGATCACTAAAGTTAGCATTTGCTAGTCCAAAAGCTTTTTTCCTGGGCACCACAAAAGCCAACACAAAAATGTAAGAAAATCCATCTAATAGTTGTGACGCACTTACGTCTGTGGAATAGAACAACAAACGTATGTTACGTATGTCTTTTATTAAGAGCAGATAATAGGCTTTTCTGGCAGGATGGTTATGGCCTAAAGGAAGATGTTGGTAATAGCTTGAAAGAAGATCCATGAAGAATGAGAAGTATGCACTGAGGGAATTAACCCCCATGGATGGCACAAAGCCCTCAGCGTTCCCCCCTGTTTACTTGATTGTAGAGGACAGAGAGCACATCGCACAAGATAAGTTTACACGTTCTGTAACTGGGAGATCTGACTGAATATGTGACTGTATGGTCACAGATGTTATCTGAGACGATTATGAACGGTACGCAGTAAGGTGACTCTGGTACTTTCTCTAACTTCATACCAGATGCTCCATATTTTCACATGTTGTCACCAGGGTCCCAGCTGGGTACACCTCTAAACTCCTATTGGCTACTGTCTGAGAGAGTGGGTGTGGATGTCAGGTCTCCCACTTGTCAGTCTCGAAAGACAGGAGGTACTGCTGGAAATGCATTTTCACAAGCTCCTCCCTACTCTATGCTCTCTGTTACACACAAGCACTCCCAGCTTCTGTTATGGCAGGGGCTGCACGTTGGCATTTACCAAACAGCCGCAGCATGCCACTCTCCTTGACAGCACCTCCCTGCCTTCTCAGGACACAGACAGGCTGAACTGAGCAGAGAGCAGACTGGAGTGGACTGTCTGGCACGCCCTCACATCAGCAAGACAAAGTGGAGGAAACTGCTGAACACATGTCACAAGGTAAGCTCTCATTTAATATTCATATCATATCTCCCCAGTCAGGGGAGATTTGTCAGGCTGGATGGTTAATCAAAGCCGAGATGCTGAATGTTGACCTTGAAAGGCTTCGATCTGGGACTGGCTCATCTACATTCAGGGTCAGAAAAGCTTTTAACTCTGAAGTGGTTTTACAAATTGTGGACTTCTGGGCATATGTTGAATTCTAATTAGACTTTCAGGGAAATCATTTTTAAGCATTTTTAAGTAAACTTCTTTACATTTTCTTACACCTATATTTAAATATGATGTACAGAAATGCACTTGAACCAACGCAAACGTCCATGTGTACACACACCCAGACAGCACACGTTCTATTTTAACCTTGCCATGTTCACAAAACATAGCTTTATTTTTCCTGTGAAGCCCCTTGCAGCTGTTTCATCCTATGAGCTTCGGCTCCACATACCACTCAGTGAGGCTTAGATGCCAGTTCTGAACATGTTGTTACTGAAATGGGAGCACAGCAAATGTTCTAGTCCAAAATCCTAAAATCAAGATTTACAAACTGAAAAAAGAGTCTTTAAGTTTTTAAAGAGGCAATGAGTAAAATATATGAGTTTGACAGGAAAAAGAAGAGACCGAGCAGGAGGGAAGCGAGAGGCTCAGCCCAAACACTTGGCTCTGGTTTCTAAATCAACTGAACAGAAGACAGGGTTTAGAGTTATGTACTGGAAAAACCACAGTCTGTACAGCCAAAAAGTGGAGCAGAGGAATGATTTTTCTGGGAACAGAACATAGAGAGGGAAACATGTAGACATACTGTATATATAATGTACCAATTGATGGACAGAGAGAAAGAATAAAAGAGGAATGGGCAAATAACAGGACCACTTGCAAAGTGCACACAGCTGTTTCACCTATCAACTGTCTCAAATTTTATGAGTCAGGTATTCACCCAGTATACTGTAGCAGTGTCAAAACGTGGTTCTGTACAAACACTAATGCATGGTGGTTGGAACAAAATGATTGAGTGTGCAAATTGACATCTTTAAGTTCATCTCACATGAACCCACAAAACCACAAACATGCAGGACTGTATGAACTAATTCATAGTTAGGTATAAAGACTGTAGCATCTCTTTGAGGATGCCCTTGGTTTGAGCTAAATGCTACATTTCATTTTACATTTTCAAGAATCTAGCCCCAGAACGGTCCAATCTGGATCTTCCCCCTCACTGACCTATATGAGGGGGGACGTTATAGCGGAATCAGTGTGCATGTCTGTGTGCACACAGTGACGATCAGTTACTGGCTGCTGGGTTAACTTCAAGGTCAGAGCTCAAAGATAGACTGATTCTGACTGTCTGTGACCCAAACCAGGGTCTGGTTCAAAGTTTGAGGCCGATAGTGTTACAGTTTTGAAGTGCTGTTTACTAAGTTAGCTGGGACCTCACAGAAGTGGACAAGTGGACTGTGTTTTCTGTGAGCCAAAGACTAAACCTCGTATAGTATGTGTTGACTGCTAAATTAAGAGTGAGGGTAATACTACATCAATATGTTGTGTTTTTGTTGTTCTTGGCAGTTTGTAGATGAAAACTGCACCCGTATGATGCTTCACCAAAACCCCCATGTGGGGTCTGCCTGCGTGGGATGGATAAATCAGCAAACAGGAGGGGAAAGGGAAGCACATCTTAAATCCAGTTTTCCCACAGACAGGCATTGAGCATGACGAAAACAACGATCTGCATATTTTTTTTGCATGAAAATGTACAGATACATTCTGGTGACATCAAGGACTTGTTTTGTTTTTTAACCCACAATTGGTGTATAATGTGAACCTAACCTCTAGATATTTTAATCTGGACCGTCAGACTGACTGACATTGGCCTTTGAAGCAAATCTTCAGTATAGGCTTTGGTTTGACTCCTATAGCTACATTGCTAGCATGGCTAAAGGTGAACACTATAACAATCTTTGCTCATGCCATCAGTAACTAAACCAAATGTTAACAACTCCTGCTACAGTATCTTCAGTTCAAAATCCAAAAAGAGCCTTTTGTCCTTATCTGAGCATTTATCTTAGGGAGGTCGCCTTTTGCTGTGTCATGAGTTCATATTTAATTTGTGGCTTTGGTAAAGAATCCTGTGGATAGAAATGTTGTGATTATGAGGTTTATGCTGATGCAGGGAGAGCCGAAAGGTCTGTGTGAGAAGGGACACATTTACCCAGAGGAGGAGAGCAGCTGTTGTGGGAACAGAAAGATGAAATAAAATTAAAAATGGATAAAATCTGTGACATTTCCTAAAACCCAACAAAGGCTTTAGCTGGATACAAAGGAAACTTTAATTTTGAAAACTATCAGAAAACTCAGATACTTTGGATAGAGTGAAATGTGGACAGATGAAGCAGTACTGTTGCTGCACAGTACTCTTTAGCTGGGGGCCTGCTTGGGGTAAGACCAGTATTTTATGTTTCATTTCTTAGGTTTCCTGTGAGGTGGGCCGATTGCTCCAAGCATACACAATTAAAACCTGTGCCATGGAAATGTGGACAGAGTTAGCCAGTGACACTTGGGAATTGCCTAACCCTAACTCTGCTATATTGTTTCCTCTGTGGTAACCTGGTCAGGAAGAAATGTACGAGTACATCTATTTTTACATGCAAGAAAACTGGGGCTTACTGCAGCTTGGATCCCACTGTGTTCCTAAACAAATATATTCCTTGTTTTCTCTGCACCACATATAAAACTTTTGAAATGTTGATAAGCTTCATGATCATGAGATCTGTATGATAAATATGAAGCTGTTTCCTGCTGCAGTTTCATGGTCAGATCTAAAAGTCTGTCGTCTAACTCTCAGCATCTAACTCTCGGCAGGAATAGTACCTATTAATATTAGCTATTTTTATTTTTCACACAGTAGCTTTTAAAGTTGAGGATGGCGAAACTCATTTTTACTTCAAATCACAAACGTAAGATTTGCAGGCAGTAAAAAATAAATAAATAACAGAACCAGCTGTGGGACTGATTGAGATGTCTGCAGTAACAGGTGCACTGTAGTAAGATTGATTGACAGAATCAGATTGAATATAGTCTCTGCTTCCACTAAACATTAGACTTCCCCCCCAATGTTAATGTCTGTAGCACTATAACTCTAACTCTCCTTGTTTGTCTGTCTACCCATAGAACCTTCAATTAAATTATCTTCTGTTTGCCTATTAGTAAAATGAACACAAGTCTGAGTTTGCTCTGCTGACATGTACTTCAGCTTTAGAGCACATGTATGCTAAACTTAGACTTGTCATGTCAAGCACTGTAAGATTCCTCCCAACAACATAAAACCCCACTGGCATGATAACATACATGCTGTTCACACGTATTCATTTACTTTAACTGAAAATAACAGACAGTGAAGAAACACTTGTGTGATAAATCATTTTACTGTATTTGGGAAAACAATATTTGGCACCTACATTCTTATGCCTTTGATGAGAATTTTATCATATTTTGCCAGTTTTGTAGCTAGTTTAGTATAAACCTTTACATTTGTGTTTTTTTAATGCTTCATTTATTGAAGCAGGTACAATCAGTAGTGTTGAAGCTTCTATATTTTATACCAAAGTTGGTTAAAAGACAACATGTGAAGTATAGGGAGTTACTTTTACTGGCAAAGCAACAGATAGCCACAGATGACTCTCTAGTTCTAGTTCTCCTGAACTTTAAAATGTATTTTCTGGCATTTTTGAGCTCATTTATTTAGATTTTCTGGCCCACACCTAGACTATTCGTGGTACACTCTCCCCAATTAGTGTCATTTTTAGTCACTGCAGGCTTCTGTTTTTAACCAAATTCTTTCAGTATTATTATATGGCCAACACTGAAGAGAAAAACAACAAAGTTAAGAACTAGCTGGAAGTGGCACACGTCTTATATCATAAAAAGTAAAAGTCAAGTTTTCGAGATTTTACAGATTTTAAAGTACAAAACCCAAACAGTTCCAAAATATAGTATTCGTTAGGCATAGTAGCCCATTTCAGGGTGTTTTTTTAATCACATTATTGGATTATAAAAGAAAATGTAGTCAAATTTGTTTGTATCCTCTATTAAAAAAGAAGAAATCACAGTTTAAAAAAATCACAAGTAATTTTAAACAGACCACCAAACATATAAAAGAAATATAAATATTCAAATCGAAATGACACAGACAGAAGTAATAGTATTCTTAACCTAATATTTTTATTGCAGAACCTTCAGAGGCAATTGCTGCTGACAAGTGAGTTCTGTAGCTACTCCTGAGACGTCTGCCGCTGCCAACAGGTTTGGCCCACTTGATCTGAGGTTTGAAGGGTGCTGGGATTCAGATCAGGGAGATCAGAGGACTACTTGTGTTTCATTCTTAGCCTTTCTGTGTTCTTTCAGCTTTATGTTTTGGCAGCTTTATCCTGTTGGAGCACACATGACCTGCATCTGTTTCATTAATGATCTTGAGATTTCATTATGTTCTGCACAGATTCAGGGAAACCATGACCAGGACCTAAAACATAACCGAGCTACTTCCATGTATCACAGTAGGTACAGTGTTATTTATTTATTTTAAAAGCTAACTTAGCTTGACAACAACAACAAAAAAATCATCTGTCTTAAAGACATTGTCCCAAAAGCATTATGACTTGTCAGTCTACAGTTTAGCAAATTTCACTCTGTCTTTTTTCATGGAGCCCACCCATAAACAACCTGAGAGTGTGAACGGGCACTGACGTATTTTGACCTCGGACTTCAGCTTGTATCTTTTTGGAAGATGGGCTTGATTTTGTGCCTGTCATTCACACTTTTATGTTCAATCTAGAATTGATATCCAGAAAGGTTGCAGTCACAGGGTCACACAAGCTGTATGGAAATGGTCTCACAGCATTTACCTTTAACATGTTTGTCTATGATTCTCTTTTTGACCTCGCTTTTTTTTTCGCTGCTCTATGTTCAGTGTGGTACACACACTGGTACCAGCAGAGTTAGCACTTTTGTCCATTTAAAGGGTCTGGATGACCCTAATGTTTACACGATCAAATAACTAATTAATTACAGGGGACACTTAATTTTGAGATATTGCAATAATACAATTATTTATAGTGTTTTCTGGGGATACCGTCCTTTTTAGACATGGCAGTTTCTGTTATTTGTATGATATGTATATGTATTTTATATTTTAAAAACTGCTTCAATAATATAATAATAATCAAAAATCAAAAGCAAAAGTTTAATTTTTAGATCTTAAAATTCTTTTCTTATTGACATTGTTTTCATGTTACAAGGTAATTGTTGTTTCCTCTATCATCATGTAGGGGTACAGAGAAATTGGTCCACATTTATGAATAAATGTGCATTATAATGTTGTAGGTGGTAAACATGGTGCTATCTTTAATTTCATTGTATCCTTCTGATACGTCAGAAGAATACAAAACCGTCGTACCAAAAATAACAACAACTATAATAATCATCATCATAATTGATACTTTATTAATTTCCTTTGGGGTATGTAAATGAAAACTTAACTTTACATGTAGGTCCTTGGCAGAATGTACGTTGTAGTGTACACATACATGCAGTATCTCAGTGTTTACATGTTGGTTTGTGGGTATCTGCATCTGCAATTTGCTGATTAGTTGCTGTTTATTGCTGGTAATCAGAAAGTGTGTGAATGATGGAGGACAAAATTCCCAGCAGGGCTATTTGGTGGTGTTTGTCTGTTTACTGCATAGCTGACATTGTTCAGGGTTACAGCTTGGCGGCTGTGGTGCCTCAAGAGCATATCAAGCTGCCACAGAGGTTGGTGGTCAGAACAGGGGAGGGGAAACATGGGAGGAGAAAGAGGTGAGGATGGAAGGGGCAGACAATGAGAGAGTGAGGTTAAAGAGGTGACTACATAGAGAATAAGTCCATAATAACTGATACTTTATTAGTGCACGCTGTGAAATTCTTGTGGACAGGCAGTTCAGGGTACAACGTCATGTCCAAAGACACTTATAAGTGTCTCCCGGCAGTCGATCTAGAAATCCTGGAGTTAGTAGACGACTGCCCTACCAACTGAACCATGGTCACCCTTACTACAGACTAGACTTCTTAAAGACAAGCCGACAGATTCAACGGGCAGTAAGGCCATGTACTGTAAAAATCATACACAGTACAAATATTTAATAATTCAAGGGCAATATGAAAGAGCAAACTGAAATTTCAGTCAGTTCCATTTCTTCTGAAACAGTTAATTGTAAAAGACTTGCAGTAGTAGGAGTTATAGAGAGAGCAGGAAGGGAGGGAGGAAAGTAGTGAGTCAGAACAATGGTCGTCTGTATTTATGTCTGTAGGAGTATATTTTGCTCCTCTGGCCGTGGCTCTGGGCTCAACAGTCTCAAGCTATTTTCTGCTCTCATCCTGGACGTCAGGGCTGTAATCAAGTGAACATCAGGCCTGCCACTCTTGAATAATCGCTACCTGATGCATGGAAGAAATGAAGCAATGAGAAAACAGAAATCTTTGGAAAAAGAAAGGAGTAACAGGGAAGCATAGAGACAGCAACTGAATGTAATTGGATGTTTGTGTTTTGTGCTTTGTGCAAAATTAGGGAGAGTGAATACAAATGGAGTACACGAAGTGTCTATTTCTGCTCCATCTGGTCACAAATTTAAATTGAATCCCCCAAAAGACTACCAAAGTAAACCTCAAATGATTGTCTGTGTACCCTGAAATCATGACTTTGCTATTAGATAATTAGTGAAACCACACAACAACCACTTCTGTCACTAAAAAGTATTTAACATTTAAATGTAATATTTGGCTAGCTTATTTTTTTGCTCTATTTCTATTTATTTATTTATTTATTTATTTTTCTTTTTTCAGAAACAAGCAGATAATGTGACAAGAAATTGGGGAATTGAAGAAAGCAAAATGATGGAAGGACAAAACGGTAAAGACGTCTTTCATATGGCAGAATTTTCAGACAGCTAGTGTATGTGTAATGGATGGTAAATTACTGTTTTGATTTTAATAGGAAATATCTTGCCTCATAAGTCAAAGGAAAATGGATTTAAAGGAAGGCCCCCTTACTCGGTGGAAACCCCCTATGGCTTCCGACTTGACCTGGACTTCCTGAAATATGTAGATGACATAGAGAAAGGCAACACCATCAAAAGAGTCCCAATCCAGCGTCGGAGCAAGGGCCCCCGGGCAAGCACTCTTCCCAGACACATCAATCCTTCTGGGTGTGGCTACCGCCCAAGCCCCTGGGGATCTACTGGAGCTCTTGGCCCCAGGTCCCGACTGTCAGATACCCATCATCATGGAACTTCCTGGGCATATGATCACAGGTTGCCTCTTTCTCCCACAGGCCTCAAATCCCTGTCAGAAATGGAGGCCAGAATCAAGGAGTTTGACGAGCAACCTCTGGGAGAGCACATCAGACCCAATCTCCTCCGGGCCTCCAGTTTGCCACTCACAGTACTGCTGAGACAGGGATCAGAGTCTACGGAGGATCCTGGCAGCCTCCAGAGCTCAAGGGATCACCTTGGAGGGATGAATACGTCTTGTGAAGATGTTTTCCACTCACTAGACAACCCTAGATCCCAGGATTGCTCAGGGCTGTTGAGACGCCTGACTGAAGCTCTCGAACGTGTGGGGGAGCTGGAGATGGAGGTGAGGGTTATTCCAGAGCTCAGGGCTCAGATCTGCATTCTGCAGGAAGAAAGAGAAAGGCTTCGCCTGGGCATGAATCCACATATTAACCCACCTTCAATGAATGGAACCACAAACTGTCACAACCCGTCCCACCACGGTACTGTGGACATAACAAAGAATCAGCATGAATGTCATATCATGTATCCTAGAAATCACAACAAAGGTCAAGATGACTGTAATCCAGCACATGAGTGGAGGACTAGTACAGATCTGGATGAGTTGCTGACAGTGACATCTCTGCAGGCTAAGGTAGCTGTGCTGGAGCAGAAGCTCCATGAGGCTGGGCTGGACCTCCAGAGGGCCTTGGGTCTGCTCAGGGAGCAGCAGGAGGAGAGCAGAAGGAAAGATGAAAAAATCGAGCATCTTAAAAGGAATCCTGCCACGTGGGTCCGCGCGGAGAGGGTAGTGGTGGACCAGGATGGAGATGAGACATTGCTTAGATTCACTGAGGCTTACAATAATAAAGTGTCTTCCTCAAGAGGACAAGATGCATTTAGCAGTGCAAGAACTGGTAACACAAACATACAAACAAGTCAACAACAAGGTTTTGCAGTCAATTCCATGTCTACTAAAAGGAGTTCATTATTGTCTGTGGATTCCACAGAGGCTTCAGCTGAGGACAAAGCAGTGGTCATCCACCACATAAACAAGATCAAGAAGCTCTTGGATCAGCAGTGGGAGTGTTTGTGTGGAGACAGAGAACCAGGAGAAGAGTGTAAGCCTGTAAGGCACCCAGACCCCAAAGTCAACGCCCTGCAGCAGGAGATGATGGGACTTGTCAACATCCTCAGCTCCTACTACACAGAGCAAGGACACGGTGAGAGAGAAAATATCCAACATGGAGGTACTACGTACATTTTGCTGGACTGCAATTAATGTTCGTAGTGTGAAAAAATACTAATGTTAATTACACACTTGCTATAATTGCAAATTAGTGACTACCACAAATTTGTACTTTACACCAACTTGCAGACTATTTTCACCACTGTTGTTACAGTGAAGCACTGTGACCATACTTGGGAGGCTTCATATTGAGAGGCAGTGCTCCCACATTATATGAAGGGAGACTGACTCGTAATCTTGTGGTTTGGACTTGGTTTGGGAAAGAAGAAGTCAGTCTGTTTGCTACAAGGCAGAATAACCACTATAGCTGGTCCTCAGTGTTGTCCTAGCTCTTGTTCCTTCAAAGTGGTGCATCTGAAATACTTTTAAGGCAAAAATGCCACATTAAAAGTATCAGAAAATCTAGCATACAAAGGTGAAACAGCTAATTTGGACAACTGATAGATGTAATGGAAGATCTGAATAGAAGATTTAGTGTTAGACTAACTTAAAATAGAAACCATTTCCACATTCTCAGTGGTAACAGCTGTAGCAGTTTAACAGCTGGATCAAGACAAGAATAACAGCATGTTGTTGTGTGGACTTTGGCTGTTGATGAAAAACTGCAAGCATATTTTCATTTTAAGAAAGAAACACTGTATGTCTTACGTGTACATACAAGTGTTTTAAGTTCTATACAAACGTTTGTCTCTCTTACGTACACAACCTTTTTTTTACCCCAGTTTTACAGTCAAATTCAGACAATTTGGATTCAGTGTAGAGTGATGATAGTGGCTGTTTTTTTAAATTGACTGTAAGCAATTGACAAGTGTGTGACTCTGTGACAGCTTTTGTGCTAAAATAATTATAATAATCTGTCAAACATGTCAAAAACGCATTTCATCAAGAGCATGTAACGTTTTTCTTCAACTGTGACTTGATATTTCATCACGTCTGTGTTTGTCTTCATTGCAGTCTCTAAATCTGTCATGAAACGAGACGGATGTACCCAAACGTCAAAAAACCTACATTCAGGGGGCGTTAATGAAGGGTTAGTAAACAACTCTCACTGACATTAGCGACCGTCAGAGTTATGATTACTGGTTACTTGTCTTAACTTGAGGTTCTTTGAGATACTGTTGCATGGTTCTGACCGAGATCAACATCGTAATTTAAAACTGAAGGAATGACAGTGTCACTTTGAACAGTTACCATGTAAACAAAACTTATATAGTCAAAAAAGAAAAATACCGTTTTGGCTCAGCATTTTAACTAGATACAATAGGTAGTTGTAATGTGATGTGTTTAGTTGATATAATCAGATAAATCTTCTTTGAACCAACAAAGTGAGTAATGCACTCTTGAAATGAAGAAACACAGGCTTCAAATTAAGTTAGTTTCAAATTAGTTTTCAACTTTTTTCATTTAAATGCTTTTAAAGGATTGAATTGTTATACACTGTATAGTGAAGCATGAATAATGTATCAGAAATCAAAACAAATTTTTGTCTGGTTCCCAAATTACTAAAGTCAGACATTACAAAGAAAACAGTTTGACTTAAATGCTTAATCCTTCTCTTGTGTTAGGGTTTTGTGAAGGACTTAATCAGGTTTTATTCTTAAATGTTAGCGCTTGGTAGATCACAGAATGTAATGCTGGCACCGATGTGTTACGTTAATTTTCCTATCTACCTATTTTCTTTTCTCTTATTTTTATAAAGAGGCAAAACAATCACAAGTGGAAACCTACACTGGCAAGATGGTGTGACTGAGAGTGGCAGCTGGGAGCAGAAGGAGAGCAGCACCAGCCCTAGGGAGATGGCTGCTGACCAGGTGGACGCTGACCCAGAGAAGACAGGGGTGAGTGGGGGGAGTCAAATGAGCCCAGATGAACAGACGATATTGGTAGGAACAGGATCAGGACAGACAGATGGAGGCACAGTATCCGTGGAAGCTGAGGCTCCAGAGAAAGCAGGCAGGATGAAA
This sequence comes from Helostoma temminkii, assembly GCA_900302695.1. NCBI lineage: Eukaryota > Metazoa > Chordata > Actinopteri > Anabantiformes > Helostomatidae > Helostoma > Helostoma temminkii. The sequence goes on along the minus strand of OMLM01020124.1, from coordinate 4,831 downwards.
CCACAGCCCCCAGGAGAACAGATGGAAGTGTACCCTGGCTCTGAAGCAACCACTGGAAGCAGGTAAGGGACCAGAACAGATATCTTACCAGTGTCTGTTTGGGAAATACAATTGTAATGTTTAGCTTTAGGGCAACATCACCATTTAATAATGTTTTTTCTTTTAGGGAAACAGTGAGTGCAGATTTTATGGCTGCCTGTCAGTTCCTTAGTGATCACATGGACAACATGGAGAACCCCAGTGCAGAAATGGCACGTAACTTGAGTTCGTTGATTTTTTAAAATTTTATATTTAAATGTGTAAATGAAAGATGATTTTTCTCAGATTTAATACCTACTGTGTTGGTTAAATCTTGATCTTGATCATATAGCTTTATTTAAAGCTAGTTCTCCTCCTATTTTCCAGAGGAAGGCACTGGTTGTGCTGTTTCAACACTGGTTCAGTGCAGCAGCGGAGGAGTCTGCAGTGGCCGGCAAAGTGGCCACGTACCTGAAAGAGGTGAAGAAAAATACACCGTCACTGCTGGCCTTCCTCATCAACCTGGAAGACGACAACAGCAACACAGTTCTGCATTACAGTATTTCCCACTGCAACTACAGCATTGTCAGTCTGCTACTGGACACAGGTAATGGTGATGTGTTTCTAGACCTATTGTACTTGGAATTAATTGGCCTGAAATACTGAAAAGGTTAAAAATGACATAATGTTGACACTCCAACGAAGGCATGAGTGACGTGAACCTCCAGAACAATGCTGGCTACACAGCAGTGATGCTGGCCTCGCTGACAGCCCCGGATGTTCCTGGTGGTATGGAGGTGGTCCGCAAGCTAATGGAGCTGGGCAATATTAACATTCGCTCTAGTAAGGTAAATTGACAAATTTAAAAATGTTCAAAGGAATGATCAAAACTTTGGGGTTTTTAAATTGACTGAAGTGTTAGTGTAGAATGTAAAGACAGAAAATGAGCAGTTTCTACAATACCAGTTTGACTCAGAGTTTTATGAGCACTAAATGGAAGATTGCATCAACCGCATGCAATATTTAAGAGTGACTCCGACACTTAATTGCTGCTGGCCCTCTAAAGAGTCTTTTAGCAAGACAAATAATCTGTAAATCTTTTGTCTCTATCTAACTGTCTAAATTCATCTGCTCTCAGACAGGCCAGACAGCACTGCACTTGGCAGTGAGACACGGGCGGGTTGTGATGGTTCGCCTGCTGCTGAGCTATGGGGCAGATGCTAACATACAGGACAACCAGGGAACCACGGCCCTCATGTATGCATGTGAGAGGGGCCACACACACATTGCGAGGCTGCTGCTGGAGAGGAGCCTGTGTGACCTCACCCTGACTGACAAGGTGCTACTGCAGCAAAAATAATACTTATATAGAACAATATTATCCTCTAATCTTTCAACCTGATAAACAGTGATATATTTTGTTTATTTTACTTCGACTAGTGTTTTGATGTTTTGAGAAAATGCTACAGGCAGCTTAGTATATTAAATTAAAACACAGTTCAATCAATGACTCCCACTCTAATTTTCTTTTGAAATCCTAATATATTTGTTAACAAATTGCATATCTACTTTATTAGTCAATACAAAATTATCTCATATTTCACATATTTTCAGCTTACATTTATTGGCTCAAACTGTTTGGATGTGGGTGGACTTACAGTCTATATGCAGCAGAATAGCTTTTCCTAGGATTAATCAGGACTACAGTAAAACAAATCTCCCTGTCCTGAGATGAGTTAATCCACTAACAGTACCTCATCTGTGTGTCTGGAGCATGTGGAGCAGGGAAGGGAGCATGCACATCTTACACTGTACTTTTGACACAGTCTGCCATGAATGTCTTGATATTAATTTCTTCTTTTTTTCTGTCCCCCAGCGTGGTCAAACTGCACTCTCTATCGCCATGCAAGGTTCCCACACTGATACCGCCGCCCTCCTGCAGGCCCATGCTAAAGCTCGAGCATTGTAGTTCTGGAACTGGAAAATAATCTGGAGGCATAAAGTATGATCTTCTCACATCTGTTTTTTCTGTCTTAGGTAAAAACATAATTTAACATTGGCGCTTTGTGCTTGAATTTCAGTTCTTTCTTTCATGAAATTGTTTTTAAATCCCAGATTTTTGCATGAGTATATCTAGAGAGTTGATTGGGATGACATGAGGTTGAGCGAGGTAAAACTTTACATGATTATTTGTCATGGATGCTAATGAATTGTACCGATGTGCTGTTTTCTGTGTTATCTTCACTGACACTTATCGTTGAGTCTCATTTGCACATCTAAGAAGTGAAAAATATATTTATTATGATGTGTTTATTGTTTATTGTATTGGTCAAAAAAATATTTTAGCCACAATGAAATGCTCCCTACTTTTCTGTTTATAGAGAAGTAGTACATATTGCTATTTACATTCTTATAGCTGCTCAGCACTTTTAAAACAAAATGTGTATAAAATATATAGAAGTATGTTTTCCTTGTTGCATGCAAGCACATGAAAGAAAGTAAAATCTGTGGTGCCAATAAACCAACCTGTTGATTTCACTGACTAGCCATTTCTATACTGATGTAAACATTCTTTGTTTTTAATAAAATGACAGAAAAGTGATATTGTGTCAGTTTAAACATGCAAACATATCCTTGGTAAATATTGCAGCTGAGCTCTCAGGTTCCGATGGCAACAATTGCTGCCACATATTTGACCAGCAGGTGGCAGAGCTCCTCCATCCTACTTTATGATATACCAGACAAATACAATAAGTGTGTCAAAGGCCATAACACACACACAGAAAGCAACAAAGTACATAAATATGAAATGCTAAAATTAGTATATCCAACGGACCAGATCTACTTCAAGTGTGTGAGCCAATTACAAAACATGACGCCCACCAAATTGCAGTAATTCCACTGTGAGAGAAGACACAGTGAGATTCACCTGAAATCCAGCTGCTGTGCAGTGGCCCAGTCAGGCATGAAAGCAGATGTGTTTGAATGGCCCTTTGTTCCTCTGCCCCCTGGGAAACAGTAAGGGGCAGAGCTTTAGTTTTGCTGTGAGGATTTAAGATTATGTTTGTAAGATAAGACAAAAAAGATTGAGACTGGGACAATTCTGGATTTCTGGCTGACAGAACAAAGCCACCTCATTTCCCCTGGGGATTTTTTTCCAGCCTGGGTGACTGACTGCCCTGACTGCTGTAATGACCCTGAGCAAATACCACATATCCTCAGGAAGAGATAGAGATAGATGGATGAAGATGGAATCAGCTCCTTTCTATTAGTCAAGTGATAAAATATTAGCACACAAACACCATAATAAAGTGACATAAGTGGGTGTTGCTCTATCAAATAAAGCATTATAGAATTAAAACATTTGATTATGCTGAGTTAGCCATGTATGCATATCATAAGTGCACAGGTGTATACACAGCTTGCTCACTCAAGCAGACCTTCATGTCACAGCAAATAAAAGTTATGCTTATGTGCAGTGCTGAACATCTGTGACACCTCTTTTGTCTGCTGCAGGCAGCACTGGACTAATAAAAGTGCCTGTTATAGTATATAATATCCTAATGGGATACAGTACAACAAGGAGACTGAGTTTGTCCTGCTTCAGTTTAATAATGATAATGGAGTGGATTTATCTACTGGTATTTTTCTGTTTGTCCTGAACATTAGAGCAGCTTCCGATTTGCTAGCCTTTTTTAGAAAATAAATAAATTATTAATAAAAATTTTTTTTAAATGAGAATAAGATTAACAAAAATGAGAATGCTCCAAAACATACCGATATTAATCATGTTATTATTTAATAATAAGCTAAAAATCACACATAAAACATAACAATAAATATTGTATATGGCTGCTATATGGCTATGGTCTGTTTAAAATACACAAACTCAATACTTTAAAAAGTGCAAGTAATAGCTAAGAAAAACACACTACACGTAGAAGTACCTTTCACTGTATTTTAAACAATCTTGAATCTTTGATAACATAAATGGTGAAATCCAGATTTGTTTAGAAAAAAAATATGTAGCTGTAAGCAGCACTAGGATGAGTGTGAAAATGAAACAGCACACACTGAGGAATGTTTCTTTCAAATTTTATATATTAATATATAGAGATATTCAAAAGTAATTGATTACAGAAAAACAAAAAGTGGAACCAGTTTGGTTTTAATACAGTTTGTCTTTGCATGTACAGTAGTTGGCTGATCCCTGGTGTTTTCATGAAAAATACTAGATGAAGAAAGTTGACAAAAAAGGCACAAAACAAATCATTTCATTAACAAGGTTTGGAGGTGCTGCAAAGATGTGGCAGTTTTTTGAAAGAGGACATCATGTTTCACATGGGTTAACAAAGACAGAAGAGTTGCGCACAAAAAGGATGCTAAATGATGCACAGCAAGAAACAACACAAACCACTTTGGTGGAGAATTTGGTGGAGAGTTTTCATACAACCAGGGAATGCAGTGCTCTCGTTTATACAAATAAATTAATATACCTCGACACTTTATCTAAAATCTTATGTACATCTTTTCTTTTACATCATTGTATAGTTCATTATCAAAAACCTTATGAAAACATATTTACAAATCAATGAATCAAAAAGCACCCTCAAAGCTTTTCTAGTGCCACACGCTCTCACAAACATACAACACACACACACGCACACACACACACACACACACACACACACACACACACACACACACACACACACCTAAAAGGTTTATGAATAGAGTAATTGCTAATGACGGGACAAAACCTGCATGAAACCTTTTCACTGACAGGACAAGTCAGTCTTAACCTCATTAAATC